>APFE030637826.1:65719-108015 GCA_000404065.3 Pinus taeda
TTTTGAAGCATCTGTGTGAAGAATGACTGGTTTTATGACAGTGCTTACATGGATGAAGATCAAAACAGTGATCTTTCAAATGGCCAACTCGGTCACATTGTTGGCATTTCACGATCTGTTGTTGTTGTTGTTGTTGTGGAAGAGGAGTAGAGTCTGGAATAGCTGAAGCTGAACTATCATGAGGAGCAGGTGAACTGTCATAAATGAATCCAACACTCTGAAATTGAATGGGCTTGGCATAGTCTGGAATATGAAAGGACAAGTCCTTGTCATATCCAAGACCAATTTTGTGCTTGTTGTGGACAAGCTGTTCCCAAGGTCTGATGATGGGCTTGGGAAGTGCAGACTGAGTTTCAGCATCTGCATCTACAACTGCTGCTTTATTTGAATTAACTGTAACATTATTGACTTACTGCTGATGGGTTGCAATCTCAATGTTCTGAATATAAGAATGACTCTTTTGCTTTAGTTCTTCTCGCTGTAGCTGAGTTTCAAGCTGCAAAAAATCAATTTTCTCTTGTGCGTTTTGTAGACAGACTTGAATGTCTGTGAGAGAAACTTTGTTGACTTTTAATGTATCATGATTAGAGGAATGTATCATGATTAGAAGAATGTATCAGTGTTTTTAAGAACTCTAATATTTCAGTAATTCGAGCCATATTTTCCATTATCAAAATTACACCTTTTAAAAAACCGACCACAACTATGACCCAATAAGTAAAAGTAACACCCACTCACAGTACAAAGACACAGAAAAATCCTTTGTAAATGTGCAGCAAATGAATAAGGAAATCAATGCATATATATGTAGACAGAGACTATAATGAGTTTTAATACCACAACTGGGGCAACAACAACTGCAAACTTTCTTGGATCCTTCAAATACTAGAAAGAGTTGTCACAGTAGAAATATCAACAGTAAATTTCTCTATTAAATCATCCTCAGCTTCCATGTTCAATCACTGAGCAAGATGCGTTGATATTCCACTCGATTTGGTCTCTTGTCTTGGTCAGACACGTCCTTGCACAAACTGTAGCTACAAAACTTCTCAGTTTCAGCGTAATCCTAGCCTATACAAGTTGTCTCATCATCCACACAATTAAGTGGTGAAGCAATTTTCTCAATTCCGCCTTTCTCTCTTGACACGTGCTGCCCTTGATACCCCCAGCAATGACGAAGCGTCCTGGGGTTCTGAATTTTTTTTTCGACTTTTCAGCTGATGAACATTCAATTTTTGCTATCCTCGCATTATCTCTCCATAGTTTCAATTAAAAAATAATATAGAAACAATGATTGACTGTCCAGCATTTTCAAAATTCTTTCTTCGAGATCTCAGCCGATAAGCACGCAATTGCTACTATAGTCACATTAATTCCGCCCTAATTGGTGCTATATTCACATTAATTCCTTAAAAACGACTTTATCATTGCCTTTAGGTTATATCAAAGATGTTAGATTCTGACGGAATAAAAATGCTAGTCAGAGAATTCAAACTCGAATTCGGCTGTAACTCTTTTTTCTTTTTTGATGATGCCACAAGAGTGAAACCCACTTTACGATGCCTATTTTCCTTGAATCCTTTATAGTTTTTATCTTTTAGTGAACACAGAACGATGTTTCATCTTCAGTAAGCACAAAATTATGGAATACATACGAAGATGCAAACCACACATAGAGACCGCACAGAAAGACAGAGATGCAGCAATAAGAATATGGAGCTTTACTGAGATTCGAAAGTTGGAGAATAGGTGTCTCTTGGAGGTGGACAGTGAAAATGCACAATCATCTTAAACGTCTTGGAAGAAGTATTGCGCGGGAAGCATCGATGCCCCGTCGTCTCTGGCATCAAACGACCAATAATATTGATGATCTGGTGGACCAATCATCACGTGTGGTGATGGAAGTTCTTGGAATTGCGATGGTGAGACCCCCTCAGTTTGGGGACCTTGTAATCAGTTCCGAAATGCCATGGATCAAATGATGGCATGACGAAATGGTTGGGGGCTAGAGGAATTTGGTCCGTTTTCGTGGAAATTCATGATCAACTATGAAACGCAATGGCTAATACACTTCCCAGTATCAACTTTCAATCATCCCACATACAGAAACAAACACGATGTAGATTGATCTTCGGCAGGAGCCGCAAAGAAAGGTGGTCTAGTCCAAATTTAGTGCTCCCTGCATACATCCACATCGTGACTCCTCCATGTCCAACATTCCTTCTCTATTCTTAGTGCCCCCCAACAAACTCAAACATGAAGAAGAAGCCTTCTAGTAATGTTTTGTTCTCCTAGCCTCACTGCCTTAAATTTCTCCACTAAACTAACTCAGTCCACTACACCAGCATGTAGGTTCTCATTGACCACATCATAAAACAAGGACACCCTCTATTTAAATCCCATCTAAACGCAACTAATAGGCCACCGTACAGTGAAGAAGGGCAGAGAAAACACACCCACAAAGCGGTCTGTAATTCCAAAAGTAGAGGACAAGACGTAATTTTGTGACCAGATTCTAACACCCTTTTGTTCGCCAAGTAGTTCTCCCATGCACCCTCAAGCTCCCAACATGAATACAATCATCATTCCATTCCCCAGAACTTTAACTAATTCACATCCCTGTACCACGAGCTGTCACCGTGCTGATACTCAGGTCTGAAGCAATCAATTTTGGCTCCAATATAGCCACTAGACAGCGTTAACTCAAACACATATATACCAAATCGTTTTAACTACCATGCATACAATATTCCACTCAAACTCGTTCAAAATCGAACCATAACGCAAACTAGGAGTTGTTCAAGCGTTCAAACCAGGCAGTGTGCAGTCTCAGGCATTCATACCATGTCAGTCAGAGAGCGCAAAGATACCATGTCAGAGGAATATCAGACAAAGAGCGTAGGGATGGCAGACAGAAGCAGGTAAGGTAATCAGTTATTGAATTATATGGGGAGCAGTGGAGCAGACCAGGACTGACGAACTGTAATTCTCCAGTTACAAATGGAATCCTTGCTCAATCGTTACCCAGATTATAGCGCAGAGGGAAGACCCTAATTATCACACAGAGGGCAGATATGTTAGACTACAAAAATGCAGAGCATGGGCAGAATAGGCAGGCGTGCAAGTGTGTATCAACCAGACAGTTTGCAGCATGAAATAGGCATGCACAAAGAGGCCACAGCTAGTGGCTCAAATTAATTATGCAAGGCCAGAATATGCCTGCTCTGATACCATGTTAAACACACATGGACAGAGAGAACAATAGGAAAGATAAGTGATGTGATTTCAATTTTTATTGACAAATGATATACATTTATAGTATATTATGTGACCGTTGGGATTCACATCCCAAGGTCTCTTGGACTCCTTTTGTCCATTCAGCTTCCACACTAACCCATTGAGGATTAGGTTCAATATACTGCAACGTAACGTAACGGAATCTAGAACCAAGTGCTTCTCAAGTCATGGAAGAAATATTTGTATTAATTTATTAGAAGTATAAAAAAAATAAATTTAATCGTGTAAAAAAATTACATATATATATATATAAAATTTGTTTACATTATAAATTTATATGTTGTAAAATTTTGTTTTTATAGTGTAAGGATCCAAGTACCAATCAGCTAATAAGTGATTAAATAAATATTTGTATTATTAAGAATAATCTGAGATATCTATATTGCAACATCTGCCATTTGTTTATGTAATGTGAGGTTCAAGATACAAGCATCTAAACAACTATTAAGTAATTAAGTAAGTTTTATTTTTTTAATTAATTAGAAATTTGTTGGTGTAAACTTAATATATTTGTTAAGTGTATTAAAAAAAATATATCTACATATTACAATAGCTTCGTCTTAAACAAACTTTTCATGTTATTTAAAAAAATAATAATCATATCATTTTACTTTTTATTAAATTTAATAAATGTAATTAAAAAGTTATTGATTTTTATAATTTAAGTGTAGATAAAAATAATTAAATATTAAAAATTAGAAATATGATTTTAATTTTTCATTTAAATTTTGTGTGTATATATATATATATAATCATAATTTTTCATTTAAATTGTGATATATATATATATATATATATATATATATAATTATTTCAAATTTTCTATTTTATATTTTATTATGTAATGATTTATTATATCTATATATGCATATAAATAGTCTCACACATATATTTATTTAAAATTTCATCAAAATAGTTAAATACTTATGTAATTATCTGAATTTGTAGAGTGTTATTTTCATGATGTGTAGCAATTATCTAGGTGTATCATATTTTAGTATTTCAATAGATTGTATTAAACTAAGTTCTTGAATTTATTTTAATGTGTTTGGTATGATATTTTACAATTTCTTTTTCACTTTTACTTATTTATTCATATATGTGTATATAGTTAATGGGTAGGGAGTGCGCTGCATTCAACAACACTTGCTTATAGTGAGAAGTAATATAAAGAAGTTTTATTATACATGTTATTGTCTTCAATGTAAGTTGAATGAGATGAAGTATTAGTTACTATATGCTAAGTGTGAATATTTAAAATATACTAATTATTATTTGATTGGTGTGTATGATATGTATAGGATGAACTTACCGTTTTGTTGGAATGTGGTCCTATCATTAAAAGAAAAAAACCAAACATTGGAACCAAATTTGACTATATCCATTCCTCCTAGTTGAAAAAAACATATCATGGAATTTGATAAAAAATTTATAGTGATTACAAAGACATTCCATTTCAATTTCATAAATAGGGACTCATGTTTCTAAGATCAATGGGATATAGGCCTACCATTTACGGATAATATGGTATTACATGCAAAAAGTAAGAACGGTTGGTGAAAAACTTGTATGTTATAAGCTCATAATGAATATTAAGAGAGCGAAACATCATTTTAAAGGATAGAGAGGATTAGAATACCAAAAACGATGAGGACTTTTCTTGAAAGACATGATAGAGCTCAAATTCATTAGTTAAAGAGCTGCATAATTGCATGAACTAAAATGGTAACATAGTTACTAGTAATGATAGATAGGGAAGGGCATAAAATAGAGATTGAGTAGGAAGATAAAAAAGGTCAACATAGAATATTCCAAAGGTGAGAATCCTAGACACTCAGGGAACAATATTTATTTCCCATCACCTTCCAATATTCCATTTAATGTTAAAGCAAAGCTTGAACTACAAAATTATGATTGCCAAGATAATGTGAAAATGTTGAATAGCCAGTTGAAATAGCTAGATTTCTATTTTTGCCTTTATCAAATAAATGCAAAATTAGAGGAGTTCAAGGAAGATTTGAAATCATAGCTTTTCCCCATATGGTACGAAGATGAAGGACTCATGAAATCGTAATACTTTCAATTAAAAAAAGGATAATGTTTACAACAATGGATGTCCAAATTTTGAAAGCAAGGCATCATGTTGGCTATCTCTTGGGAAGAGCATGGGCTAGTAGTGATGCACCTTAAAGGCCTATTTAGACATATTCAAACGAATTATGGCCATTTAAAGCTAAAAATATAGATGAAATGAGCAGGAAAGAGATATATATACATTAATTTTCACTTGAAAAACAAGAAATAGTAAAAGGGCCAAGAAGATACCAGTAGCACGAAAGGAAAATACATTGTAACCACAACCAAAAGAAAAAAGATACTGCTAAAAATTGTAAACACTGTGGTTTAGATGGGATTAAAAATGCAAGGTTCTAGAACTTTCATCTAGAAACGCATCCAAAATGGTAAAAAGCCAAGAAACAAGCAATAGAAGTTCTAAGGTGAGAGAAACATAGGTAGAAAGCACATGTAATGTGAATGAAAGGGTGGTATGAACCAACATATTGAAATACCTAGGGGAAAGTAGATACATAAAATCGTATTCTAAATCGAATCCCAAATGAAGAATTGAATTACAAATGGTTTTTTTGGTAATGGTTCTCAATGTAATTTGATGTATTATCCTTAGTATATAATCTTGTTTTAAAAACTTATGATCCAATACATCCATCCTCATTGGGTCAGATCTAAGGTAAATATGCCATGAGAATCATGAGGAGACACAAAATTAGTTTTTCCATGAAGGTTGGTTTATGTTAATATTGTAGAATGAGAAATTGGGTCACTAGCTGCAAGTGAAGTGATACTTGGAAACCTGTATGTATGGGATACCGATGACAATTTCATGAAGAAAAATAATGAATGTCACTTGGTTAAATGTGTTAATTCCTACAATGCAAAAAAAAACAAAGGAAGAGGAAGAACATATTCATTAGTATAAAAATAATGAAAAAAAAAGAAAATTTATTTGGATAAACAAGAACATAACATCCCTCATATCTAATGTGCTAGAACTGAGGAGAAAAGTAAATGCCTCGTTCTTTAATTTTGTTCATGGCTTATATTTGGGGTCAAATGGCTTCCTAATGGGCATGTCTCATATAAAATGTATCCAAAATTAACACTTAATATTTAAATGGCTCAAATCAATGCATAACAATTGGAAAAAACTTGAAGTTTTGGCTATGGAAATGAACTTCATGGCTATGGAAGTTGGGAAAAAGGTAGCACGATGTGGTTGAAAATTTGAAGGGGACCACACTACATCAATATATGAACACTTTCCTATAAAATCCAATTCTTGTGCTAGTTAAGCACAATTCAATTTTAGGAATATGGATGAAAAATTTAGTTTCAGGTAGGGAACATATATATGGGTGGTATGGAAACCCCATTTTTGTTTTCTTAATGTTTTAGGTATATTTATCTAGGATGTGCACCATATAAATACCCTACTATCATACTCCCTATCTGTTTTGTTTTTTTTTTAATCTAAAAATTAAATGTAATGATTTATGAGTATCTTTCACATCGATTATCAAGAAATTACAATATGAATTTTTAAAATAAAGATTATATACCGATTGGTATTTCATCTTTAGAGTATCATTAACATCAAGGAGAAGTTGATTTATCATGTTAATTATGCGTAAGATATGATTATGATCATCAAATTAGTATAATATAAATTAACAATAAATAAGAATATTATACTTAAATATATATTAGTCTAAGTTAAATTAAAAATAATTTGGAGTGTTAAAATATCATAACTTTTTATGCTAATTTTCTTTACCTAAATATAATATGTGTGCATTATATGATGTGTGTATATGCTATTATTTACAATGACTAATCCAATATAAATTAACAACAAAGAATAATACTACACTTAAATATATATTAGTTTAAGTTAAACTAAAAATAATTTAGAGTGTCAAAATATCATAACTTTCTTTGTTAATTTTTTTTACCTAAATATAATGTGTGCATTATATAATACGTGCACATGATATTGTTTGCCATGACTAATAGAGCACAATGGATTCTAACTAATGTGACAACCAGTATCAAATGCATTATTAATGTATGTGTTGTTTAAACAAAAAAATGTTATAATAATGGTTTTATTTTTAATTCAAAACTTCTTTAGGACTAATAGTCGGATTCTAAGTGATGTAATAACACGTAGCAAATGCGTTATTAATGTAAGTGTTGTTTAACTAAAAGAATGCTATAATAATGATTTTACTTTTAATTTAAAACTTATTTATGACTAATAGCGTCTAAAACCATTACATAAACAATGTATAACAACCACACAATCTATTTAAAGGGAATATTTTTATTTTTTATTGGTTGGACAAGGGTTTCATTATGAGGTTTTATAAAAGAGGAATAGGTTTTGAGGCCTACACCACTACCTAAGAAAATAAAAAAGGTCCACAAGCTTGAAATGGAGCTTTTATGACACATGGGAAGGAATAGACCTTCAACCACCACATAAACCTTCTATAGAGAATCTTTGGTCTACAAGTTACATATGGGTTCTATTAGGAGTTGTTATGCACCATGTATGGTTTGGGTATGAAAATGAGAATCTTGGGCCCAAAAATAAGCTTGTAAGAATCGTGGCCCATGTATACTACCATACACTACAAGATAACATTTCTAAAGGAGATATTTGGACTACAAGAGGGATATTGGATATATTCAGTGTTAAAATAACACACTACATCACCTCAATAATAGGTCAACAAACAATAATAGTGCCACAATAGGACCTAGAGGAATGACATGTACTTTTTGGACTCTTCATATGAGCTAAAAGAAATCATATAAATCTCATTCGGTACCTTAGTTGTTTAGTAACTTTTAAGAGTCTCTATCAATATTATCATATTTTTAGATGATATCATCCTCATCTACCATGAAGTTGGGTCCTTACAAAATTT
This sequence comes from Pinus taeda, assembly GCA_000404065.3. NCBI lineage: Eukaryota > Viridiplantae > Streptophyta > Pinopsida > Pinales > Pinaceae > Pinus > Pinus taeda. The sequence goes on from APFE030637826.1 coordinate 74,029, forward strand.
ACTTAATATCTTAACTTCATTTTTGTAATATTCAACAATTTCAAGATAATCTATGAAAAACGAAATCCATGACCTTTAACATCTCCTTACAGGAGACCAACAATGTGATTCTTATTGGCAGAGGTGAAGGGGTTGAGATATTCCTTTTATATGTAATTATGTGAGTTATCTTCTCCAACCCATGCTTAAGCTTAACTTCAATATTATAATATAGAATAGGAAATGGATATCTATGATCTAGATTTAAACAGGAATGCAACAAATTACAAAGATAACCATAAACACATAGATGCAGTGGAAATAATACTTCATTTTGTTAATGTAAAATACTGAAATATGCTTACAAACATGAATGGAAATAAACGAGCTAGGGCGATGGTAGCTTATCTCTGAGAAGATATGTTGCGGCTACATGCCACTAAAATACCTTACAATGAGGCTCAAGGGCCTTTTTATTATTGAACAATAAGAGCAAACCCTAACCCGAGGAGATGTAACACCAAGAGTTTATGGGCCCCGTTGGGGTGAGTTGGACAACCAACTTCCCGGGGTCGCGACTTGGTCATATTATCTACATTTGACACACATGATAGCCCATTAGAAAGATCTCTTCGAGGACTATGATGGAAAAGATGATTTTAGATAGAAAATCGCTAGTGGTAGATTTCCAAAAAAACGTCGTTTAGGGCCTCAAAACGGCTCCGAAAGTTTAGGACCTGAAAAACTACTGAAAATAGTAAATTGTGCTACAATTAAGGAAACTGAAAGAAGCAATGGTGGGGGTCCAAGTGGAATTGGCGAGTGGCCACCAATATCCACCTGGATCATTCCTGCCCCCTTAGGAAGCAATGGTCCCCATTGCGTTGAGTTCCTCCATGAGATGAGGGAACTTCTGTTAAACTTGGTCCCTAGTGAGCCACTTGCTCTAGTGAAGGACTTGGCCTACTTTGACAACTCGATACAGTTGGATATTCTACTGGAGAGTGTGCTTGATCTGTGTGTCCATGATCTGATCAGTTGCAGCTTGCTCCATGCAATCTAGATTTAACTCTATGGGTTTGAGCTATTCTACAATGTCAGATGTGTCTAGCAATGGTGGAAAGTATAATCGAAGGTGGTCCACATTCAACACTAGGTGCAAGCCAATGAATGGGGAAATGTTGAGCTCAAATGCATTGTCTCCAAAAGCCTTGGTAATGGTGTAAGGACCATATCAGAGTGGTTTGAGTTTCCAATAGGCTCCGGTAAGGCATTCCTTTTGCAAATGCAACTAGATTTTATTGCCCACCTAAAAATTGTGTGGCACCCAATGTTGATCATGTCGCTGCTTATACTTGGCATTTGATTTCTCCATAATGTCATGGACCTACTGGTGAATATGTTGGATGTGCTTAATGAAGTTGTTTGCCTTATATGTTTCGAACTGGACATGAGCCGAATTTGCATGACTAGTTGCAAATGGCATGGCCACATCAATGGGACATAGTGGCTGGAATCCCAAGCCCACCTGAAAAGAGCTATGGCCAATCAAGCTATGGAGAGCCTGGTTGTAGCTGTGCTGATGATAGGGGAGACTCTCGTCCCATGTGTGTGGATGCTTTGAGTTGTACATGTGCAGAATGTGTACGACCATCCTGTTGACAACCTCTGTCTAGCCGTCAGTTTAAGGATGGAAGGTTGTGGACTTAGTGAGTTTGGTGTCCAGCATCAATCAGAGACTGGACCAAAATGTACCAAGGAGCCTGCTGTCCGAATCTGACATGATAGACTGTGGGATCCCAAAGCGTACCCACACTCATTCGAAGAAGAGTTTAGTAGTGGCTTCTGCTGTGATATTCTTCTTGCAGGCCGCCATAATGGCCATCTTCAAGAACCTATTGAAGACCACAAAAACACAGTCATTTCCATGCCTAGTGGAAGGAAGGCCCAACATGTAATCCATGGAGATGGATTTCCAAGGCCAACTAGGGGTAGGCAGCGAGGTATAGAGGTCTTTCTTCTTGATGACCGGTTTGGCAATGGCACAGGCAGTGCATGATCTGATGTACTTCCCAACATCCTATCGAAAATTTGGCCAACAAAAATACTTCTGCAATACTGCCACCAAATTCTCAACCTCGAAATGCCCAGCAGCCCGACTATAGTGTGCTTCCAAGCTCATCTTGCCACGCTTACTTGAAGGAACACAAAGGTGACCTAGGTGGCGTAACAGGGCATCCTGGAGGTGAAAATATAGAACATGCTGACCCTCCAAGAGTGTCTGGTATGTGTGGCCAAATTCTAGGTCACTTTTGTAGAGAAGTGGCCAATCAGAAGTCTCGTGCCCACAAGAGTTGAGCACGGTGGTTAATGCCATGATCGTTGGTCGACTAAGGAAATTTGCAACATTATTTGTGCTAACCTTCTTATACTTGATATTCAAATGGAATTGTTGCAGGTATGTGGACCACTTTTGATGGTGATCATTTTGCAATTTCCCTTGGGTTTGTATGAACTGCATGGGTCAGTGGTCTGTGTGGATGACTGTTTCCGTCCCCAAAATGTAATGCTTCCATTGTCGGCAGACCTGCACAATGGAATACATCTCTTTGTCATAAGTGGGATACTTTCGGACTGTTTTTGAAAGTGTCTCACTGTGATATGCCACTATATGCCTGTGTTGAGTAAGGACTGCCCCAACAACGTAGTTAGAGGCATCTGTCTTGACCTCAAATTAGTATAATATAAATTAACCATAAATAAGAATAATATAAATTAGTATGATCATCAAATTAGTATAATATAAATTAACCATAAATAGGAATATATATATCTATATTATATATATATATATATATATATATAATATATATATATATATGATATATTAGTCTAATTTAAATTAAAAATAATTTAGAGTGTCAAAATATCATAACTTTTTACGCTAAGTTTCTTTACCTACATATAATATGTGTGCATTATATGATTTATGCATATGCTATTATTTACAATTACTAATACAATATAAATTAACAATAAAGAATAATACTATACTTTAATATAGGCTAATACAATATAAATTAACAACAAAGAATAATACTAAAAGTATATATTAGTTTAAGTTAAACTAAAAATAACTTCGAGTGTCAAAATATCATAACTTTTTATGCTAATTTTTTTTACCTAGATATAATGTGTGTATTATATAATGCGTGCACATGATATTGTTTACCATGACTAATAGAACACAATGGATTCTAACTAATGTGACAACAAGTATCAAATGCATTATTGGTGTATGTGTTGTTTAAATAAAAAATGTTATAATAATGGTTTTATTTTGAATTCAAAACTTCTTTAGGATTAATAGTCGGATTCTAACTGATGTAACAGCAAGTAGCAAATGCATTATTAATGTAAGTGTTGTTTAACTAAAAGAATGCTATAATAATGGTTTTACTTTTAATTTAAAACTTCTTTATGACTAATAGCCTATAAACAAGTCTAAAACCATTACATAAACAATCTATGACAACCACACAATCCATTTAGAGGGAATATTTTTTTTTTTATTGGTTGGACATGGGTTATATTATGATGTTTTATAAAAGAGGGATAGGTTTTGAGGCCTACACCACTACCTAAGAAAATAAAAAGGGTCCACAAGCTTGAAATGGAGCTTTTATGGCACATGGGAAGTAATAGACCTTCAACCAGCACATAAACCTTCTATAGAGAATCTTTGGTCTATGAGTTACATATGGGTTCTATTAGGAGTTTTTATGCACCATGTATGGTTTGGGTATGAAAATGACAATCTTGGGTCCAAAAATATTCTTGTAAGAATCATGGCCCATGTATACTACCACGCACTACAAGATAACATTTCTAAAGGAGATATTTGAACTACAAGAGGGATATTGGATATATTCAGTGTTGAATCAAACTAACACACTACATCACCTCAATAATAGGTCAACAAACAATAGTAGTGCCACAATAGAACCTAGAGGAATGGCATTCACTTTTTGGACTCTTCATATGAGCTAAAAGAAATCATATAAATCTCATTCGATACCTTAGTTGTTTAGTAACTTTTAAGAGTCTCTATCAATATTATCATATTTTTAGATGATATCATCCTCATCTACGATGAAGTTGGGTCCTTACAAAATTTACTTAATATCTTAACTTCATTTTTGTAATATTCAACAATTTCAAGATAATCTATGAAAAATGAAATCCATGACCTTTAACATCTCCTTAAAGGATACCAACAATGTGATTCTTATTGGTAGAGGTGAAGGGGTTGAGATATTCCTTTCATATGTAATTATGTGAGTTATCTTCTCCAATCCATGCTTAAGCTTAACTTTAATATTATAAGATAGAATAGGAAATGGATATCTGTGATCTAGATTTAAACAAGAACGCAACAAATTATAGAGATAACCATAAACACATAGATGCAGTGGAAATAATACTTCATTTTATTAATGTAAAATAGTGAAATATGCTTACAAACAAGAATGGAAATAAACGAGCTAGGGAGATGGTAGCTTACCTCTGAGAAGATATGTGGCGGCTACATGCCATTCAACTACCTTAAAATGTGGGTAGGACCTAAAAAACTGCTAAAAATAGTAAATTTTGCTACAATTAAGGAAACTGAAAGAAGCAATGGTGGGGGTCCAAGTGGAATTGGCGAGTGGCCACCAATATCCATCTAGATCATTCCTCCCCCCTTAGGAAGCAATGGTCCCCATTGCGTTGAGTTCCTCCATGAGATGAGGGAACTTCTGTTGAACTTGATCCCTGGTGAGCCACTTGCTCTAGTGAAGGTGTTGGCCTGCTTTGACAACTCAATACAATTGGATATTCTGCTGGCTAGTGTGCTTGATATATGTGTCCATGATCTGATCAATTGCAACTTGCTCCATGCAATCTGGATTTATCTCTATGGGTTTGAGCTATTCTACAATGTTGGATGTGTCTAGCAATGGTGGAAAGTATAATTGAAGGCGGTCCACATTGAACACTGGGTGCAAGCCAAGGAATGGGGGAATGTTGAGCTCAAATGCATTGTCTCCAAAAGCCTTGGTAATGGAATAAGGACCATATCAGAGTGGTTTGAGTTTCCGATAGGCTCCGGTAAGGCATTCCTTTTGCAAATGCAACTAGATTTTGTCGCCCACCTAAAACTTGTGTGGCACCCGATGTTGATCATGTCGTTGCTTATACTTGGCATTTGATTTCTCCAGAATGTCATGGACCTATTAGCGAATATGTTGGATGTGTTCAATGAAGTTGTTTGCCTTATATGTTTCGAACTGGACATGATCCGAATCTACGTGACTAGTTGCAAATGGCATGGCCACATCAATGGGACATAGTGGTTGGAATCCTAAGCCCACCTAAAAAGGGCTATGGCCAATCGAGCTGTGGAGAGCCTGGTTGTAGCTGTGTTGCACATAGGGGAGGCTCTCGTCCCATGTGCGTGGAAGCTTTGAGTTGTACATGCACAGAATGTGTACGATCATCATGTTAACAACCTCTGTCTAGCCATCAGTTTAGGGAAGGAAGGTTGTGGACTTAGTGAGTTTGGTGTCTAACATCGACCAGAGACTGGACCAAAATGTACTGAGGAACTTGTTGTCCCGATCTGAGATGATAGACTATGGGATGCCAAAGTGTACCCACAGTCATTCGAAGAAGAGTTTACTAGTGGCTTCTACTGTGATATTCTTCTTGCAGGCCACCATAATGGCCATCTTCAAGAACCTGTTGACAACCACAAAAACACAGTCATTTCCATGCTTAGTGGAAGGAAGGCCCAACATGTAATCCATGGAGATGGATTCCCAAGGTCAAGTAGGGGTAGGCAGCGGGGTATAGAAGCCTTTCTTCTTGATGGCCGGTTTGGCAATGGCACAGGCAGTGCATGATTTGATGTACTTCCCGACATCTTGTCGAAGATTCGGCCAACAGAAATACTTCTACAATACTGCCACCATTTTCTCAACCCCGAAATTCCCAGCAGCCCGACTGTAGTGTGCTTCCAAATTCATCTTGGCATGCTCACTTGAAGGAACACAAAGGTTACCTAGGTGGCATAACAAGGCATCTTGGAGGTGAAAATCTAGAACATGCTGACCCTCCAAGAGTGTCTGGTATGTGTGGCCGAATTCTAGGTCACTTTTGTAGAGAAGTGGCCAATCAGAAGTCTCGTGCCCACAAGAGTTGAGCACAGTGGTTAACGCCATGATCAGTGGTCGACTAAGGTAATCTGCAACATTATTGGTGTTTCCCTTCTTATACTTGATATTCAAATGAAATTGTTGCAGTTATGTGGACCACTTCTCATGGTGATCATTTTGAAATTTCCCTTGGGTTTGTATGAACTGTTGGGGTCGGTGGTCTGTGTGGATGACTGCTTCCTTCCCCAAAATGTAATGCTTCCATTGTCGACAGGCCTGCACAATGGAATACATCTCTTTGTCATAAGTGGGATACTTTCGGACTGTGTTTGAAAGTGTCTCACTGTGATATGCCACTAGATGTCTGTGTTAAGTAAGGATTGCCCCAACAGTGTAGCTAGAGGCATCTATCTTGACCTCAAATGGTTGTCGCAGGTCTGGTAATGCGACTACTGGTGTCGCGTAGAGATGATCTTTCAACTCTGTGAATGCCTTCTGTTGAGATTCAGAATAAAAGAATTTTGCTTTCGCTCCTCCCTTGGTGACTTGACTCAAGGGCCAAATGATAGAAAATCCCAACATGAACCTGGGATAGAAGTTGGCGAGACCTAGAAAGCTGCGAAGCTCTGTCAAAGAGGTTGGAGACAGCCAATCCTAAATGACTTGGATATTGGCCGGATCCACATGCACCCCTTTTTCACCAATAATGTATCCCAAATACTAAACCTGGGTCATGCCAAAATTGCATTTCTCCAAATTGGCACATAACTTGTGTTGCCGCAGTGTTTAGAGAACCTGTCAGATGTGGTGGAGGTGTTCTTCCCAACTCTGGCTAAAGATCAAGATGTCATCCAAGTATACCACTACAAATGAGTTGGTGAATGGCCACAAGATGTCATCCATTAGCCTCATGAAGGTTGCAGAAGCATTCGTCAATCTAAAAATCATAACCAACCATTCGAAAAGGCCCTCCTTGGCTTTGAAGGTAGTCTTCCACACATCGGAGGGTTCGATTTGTAGCTGGTGATATCATGACTTCAAATCGATCTTGCTGAAATATTTTTCCCCGTTTAGTTGGTCTAGGAGGTCATCAATCCGTGGGATTGGGTACCTATTACGAACATTGATCTTGTTCAATGCCCGATAGTCAATATAGAGTCTCCAAGTCCCATCCTTCTTTTGTACCAACATGATCAAGCTCCCACAGGGCAATGAACTCGAACAGATGTGACCTTTTTGCAGCAGCTTCTGAATCTGCCTCTTGATTTCATTGTTCTCCAAAACGGAGCACCGATAGATTGGTCCATTGGGTAGTGACGCACCTGGGGTCAGATCTATGGAGTGCTTGACCTGACAGTGCAAAGGAAGCCCTGTGGGTGAGGTGAAGATGTCCTCATACTCCTCCATGACCTTGTCCATCTGTAGTTTTTGTGTGGAAGGGGCCCTATCTGGAGGTCATCGTCGCCATGTTCTTCTTTCCTTGAGGGCATATCATCAGGAAAACAAATTTCCCAGTTTTTGAAATGAGCTTACTGCATTTTTTTGCAATAACCAAAGAGATGGCGATAGGCAGTGCTACCTCTCGTATCATGTACAACTTATTTCCCAAAGTAATAATAATAGCATGGGGCCTTGATTCATACACAACATGTCACTTCCACAAGTATGGTTGTCCTAATAATACATCTCAAACTTCAAGGAGAGCAATGTCACACAATACCTCATCTATGAAGGGCTTGATGTTGTATGGAAGGCAACACTACTGGCTCATGTGAAGATCTCGTCCTTGGTGAAGCCACCCGATGGTGTACGGTTATGGATGTGTTTTGGTCGGTAAGCCCAACTGCTTCACAACCTCTAATGAAATGAGGTTCTTTTGGCTCCCGCTGTCGACAATGAACTGTAGTGGGGAGCCCTTTACCCACATCTAGGAGTGGAAGAGACGCTCCTCCTCCTCTGGATCTTTAAGTTCCTCCTTCTGGATCTTCGTGGTGGCAATGGTGGCATTGGGCTCCACATCGATAATCTGCTTCCCTTTGTCATTCCCCTTGGAAGGTTTTGACTCAGAGTTAGAACATGCATCTGATTCTAAAACCTTTAGCTTGGCCACCAGTGACTTCTTGGCTCGACACTCACTTGTTTTGTGAGTGAAGCTCTTATGGAACTCACAACACTTTCCCATGTCCTTTTTCATCTTTGCGGTGTTGTTCTTTGCTTGTAGCTTTGGCGGGCTGTCTTTGGTCGCCCCACCTTGGCTTTGTCCTTTGTTTTGCGATTTGGAGGCACCTTTCCCTTGCTTCAGATTCGCAAATCCAAAGTCTCGCTTCTTCTGTTTAAAATTTTTCTCGATCTTGATGGCATATTAGCATGTCCTGCTAAGAGAGGAGATGTTCAAGAATTCTATTTCTTCCTGGATGTATCTGTGTAGGCAACTGTGGTATTTGAGTACCAAATGCTGCTCCGTATCCTTGATACCCAACTTTGTGCGAAGGTTATGGAAAATATTGGTAAACTCCGGCATGTCTTAGTCCCTTCCCTACTACAACGTAGTCCAGTTTATATAATGATCCTCATAGCTTCCGACAGGGTAGTACAGCTCCTTGATGGCATCCCAAAATGAATTCCAAGTGGGTGTCACTGAAAATAGTGAGCTTGTAATTTCATCCTTCTGCTCGCAGTAGGTTTCCCACCAATCCTTGATGTGGGGGGCTGCTTTGAGAAGAGTGAAAATAATATTTTCCCAACTAGAAAAATCATGAACAGAAAAATAACCCTATAGCAGATTTAACCATTTATCGATGGCATCTGCATCTATATAACCCTCGAATATGGGGATTTCACAATTAACTTGTACCTTAAACGGTGTGGTGTTTCCAGAGTAGCTATTGGAAGCCAATCTGTAAGGTCCTCGGATGTGCGACGCAGTTGAGTGTCGGGTTACCCGGGTGGGTGCATGGGAAAACGTGGTTGTACGATGAGCGGTCGTGCACGATGGTGCGACCAACCAGTTATGTGAGCTGCGATTGCGACAATTGCGACGATATGCGACGTTCCTTGGAGATGTGCATACACATGAGGAGGGAGCGTTGGAGTTTATACCCATGCTAGAGCGCATTGCAATGGGGGTTGTTCGACCTACGATGGAAGGGTGAGGCCGACTTGTAGAGCGCTCGAATGGATGCGAGTATGGGGTGTGTGGGCAGTCGGCTGGGCAGCCCACCCACATACGAAGAAGTGTATATATGTTGGAACGTTGGAGCGTTCAAACTCATTAACGAACTCGCTCATCATCATACGCACTTTGCTCTTGGAGAAGATGTACTTGTGCGCAGATTTGAGGGGAGGCTTAGGCGCATAGCTCATGTGCTCTCCTTGGGTCGCACTTGGTGGAACCGCTCTTGGTGAGAGGTGAACGCGTTGGGCAAGACGTGCCAGGGGTGATCATGCGGAGGTGTTGGTTGTGCCTAGACTTGGTGAGGGTGTCTTGGTGGCTCGAGTGAGCACCCGCCCATCATGCAAGTGTGCACAAAGATTTGTTGGAGTGTTGGGTTGTGAACGAAGGTGTGTCTCGGTTGGAGGCGCCCGTGTGTGGTGACTTGGAGGCATGCCCAAGTTGGGAAAACAACACGACGGTGCGATGAGGTGAACGAAGGATTGGTTAGTCGTGTGGCGACCGTGCGGAGGTGCCGACGAGCTGGGCAACCGAGTTTGCCGATGTTGTGAAAAATTGGCTAAGTGTAAATTTGGGGTTTCCCAAGATTTAACTTGTGCATTGTAAAACAAAAAATTGTATAATATATTGATATCGGGCAGACTCATATTGCAGGGAGTTTCCCCTCCCTTTATACTGTTGTGCATTTCTCTTGTATAATGTTGTTGATAATGAATGCGTATGGGTGTTCATTGGTATAAAGGCACACTAATAATACTTGGTAACGAAAATAAAACTAAGTATACATTGTTAAGGCGTAGTCTACAATCGTAAGTATTGGTGAAAATAAAATGGTTGGTAGTGCCGCACCTTGCCGGCACAGTTGAAAGACCACCGTAGGCTTGGGGGCATGACAATTGGTATCAGAGCTCGTGAACAGGTTCGGGTGTTGAAGCATTGAAGCTGATACGCAACTTGACAGTTGATCTGGTTAGAGAAAGGTTGCTCGTGACAGTGGAAGCAGGTACTTGCAGGTGAAGGAAGCTAGTTTCACATACAAGTGGAACAGGGGCCGGTTCATGGTTGCAGAGAACTTGGTGAAGCTGGTGAATGGTGAAGGTTGGAACTGGAGGTCGTAGAGTTGGGCAAGCGGTACTACGTGTTGTTCATATGATTTGGGCATTTGTCAGGTGGGCAAGTGGGACTGCGTGTGGGCAGGTGTACATGGTTTGGGCATCTGTGGACCAAATGAAGTACGAACCGGGGAAGACGTGCGACAAGGCATGGCAGGTTTGGAAGAATGCGAAGGGAAGCTCTTGCTTACCTTATACAGGTTGAAGCAGATGAAAAAGGAGAATCCCCATATTCGAGAGAAGCTTGAAATCTTGGAAAAGAATGTTGAAGATGAGCTTCTTAAACTTCGATGGACAATGGAGCGAAGTTGCAGATTGTACTGACAAGAAAGAGGAAGCTATGATAGTTGAAGATGTTGCAAACATGACCATCATGGATGATGAACTTGATATTGATGAAGTTGGACTAGGATCGTGTGGTTTGCAAATATGTATGGATGAGGGTACTCTCATGGAGGAACCTCATGATGATGATGTAAGTACTATTGATACTTGTGTTTCATCTGAGCATTTGGTAGATGGACCGTATGTAGGGAAGGGCAAAGTTAGTTTGCCAATGCTAGGGAGCATCTTACCATGGATGTTTATGATGAGACCTTGTATGGAGAAGAAAGGATTATTGACTGTTGCAGGACTTGTTGGGGTTGTTTGTGACCTTATGGTAGAAGGTACAAAGGCCCGTGACAAGGGTGGAACTTGATGATCGTTGTGGATGAATGGGTCATGCTTTAACCACATGGCTAAGTGCCCGGCATAACTCATGGACAGATTGGAGGGCACACTCTTGAGTTGCTTGGGTGGATTTCTCATGGCCAAGACCAAGAGCAAGTCTTGGTGGAACCTTTGGTGGAGGAGCTATGATGGAGAGACTCATGTGATGATGATATGGTTGGGTAACCGAGTTCACTAGACCGAAGATTGCAGACTTGGATGGGGATGGCCGATTGTTGTGATGGGTCTACTTGGTTGGACTACATGACAACTTAGTCATGGACATCAAGTTGGAGACATGGAACATGACAGTCTTATGCAGGGACATTATGTGGGAGCACTTATAGAGATGTCACTTATGGGCATCCAATGAGGAGTGCCAAAGCAAGGATGTTGTGCAGGTGGATTTGCTAGTGTGACATGGAGATGTTTTACTTATGAGTCGATGGAGAGGTTGTGCACTTTGTAGAACAATGCCATGGACTTGAATGGAGTTGTGAGCAGACTATAGGACATTCTTACTACATGGAGAGCTGAAGCATCCTGCAGACACCTTTGGGCCGAGACTTGTATGCTTGCTGAGATGTTGGTTGGGGATGGCTTATGGAGCTCATGATGACATGAGATTGTTGTGACTTTTGGGGACTTCATATATGGTGGACTCAGAGGATCTGATGCATTGAGGAGCTGAGGTTAGAGACTTTGATGTAGGATGGGGTGCATACTTTCAAGTACATGTATGGGAATGGCTTGAAAGAGTGACTTGATGTAGAGGATCGATATGAGACACTTTGGAGTGATGGAGTTATGATGATGATGATGCCTTGGTGGCAACACTTGGGCATGGGTTGAGCCGAGACTCAACTAACTTTGACACATGGGATCTGATTGATCTATGATCATGGGCAACACATGGATAGATGATACAGGTGTATACTTGTTTCTATGGTAGACTTGATGGATGACACATTGCAGATATGATGGAGGTAGCTTCATGGACATGGATGTGGCATACCGAGAGTTGGAGATTGATGAGTTGGTCTCTTCATATTGAGGAGGCACACATATGGATAATGTTGGGATAGATGTGGCTGATTTCATGCAACACATTGACACCAAACATCATGGATGACATGTTGCAGATGAGATGAGGACTACTTCATGGACCTGAGCATGGTTTACTTATATGGATGGATTCTTGATCGAGTTTAGGATGTGACAGGATGTTTTGAGAAACGACTGATGGTGGCATGAGGATGTGCATTCTCATGGTTTAAGCATGATAGTTGGACTAATCACTCGACTAAGTTCAGACATGGGGGCCGGCATGTATAGAAATGTGTTAGCATTGTGTTGGAGTATCATGGCAGCAGTTCACATGAGGACGACACATGACGAGGTCGACACGAGATATTGCAGTGGGCATGTAGCTTAAGATGGAGAGGCCAACCTTCCATGATGGAGAGCAGTATGTGGAGATTGTCACATGGTGGTTGATGATCATGGATTGAGATGACTTCCGATATATGACATACCGATGGGTGCATACCTTGGTATGGTTATCTTGGTGATGGATGGTTGCCGAGGTGAGACATGGTGGAGATGGTAGTTCTACATATGTTGCAATGATGATTGTAGTATGTGGAGGAGTTGACATCATGGATGATCTTGGTGGATGGTTACTAGGATGGTATGTTGTCCAGGACGACAACAATTTCAGGAGGAGGAGGATGTAAGGTCCTCGAATGTGTGATGCGGTTGGGCGCCGAGTGACCCATGCGCATGCACGAGCAAACAAGGTTGTGCGACGGGCGGTTGTGCACGACGGTGCGACCAACCAATTATGCGAGCTACGGTTGCGACAGTTGCGACGATATGCGACGTTCCTTAGAGATGTGCGTACACATGAGGAGGGAGCGTTGAAGTTTATACCCATGTTGGAGCACATTGTGATGGGGGTTGGCCGACCTATGATGGAAGGGTGAGGCCGACTTGTAGAGCACCCAAATGGATGCAAGTATTGGGTGTGTGGGCGGTCGGCTGGGCAGCCCACCCACATATGAAGAAGTGTATATATGTTGGAACGTTGGAGCATTCAAACTCATCAACGAACTCGCTCATCATCATATGCACTTCCCTCTTGGAGAAGAGGTACTTGTGCACAGATTTGAGGGGAGGTTTAGGCGCATAGCTCATGCGCTCTCCTTGGGTCGCACTTGGTGGAAACGCTCTTGGTGAGAGGTGAACACGTTGGGCAAGACATGCCCGGGGTGATCATGCGGAGGTGTTGGTTATGCCTAGACTTGGCGAGGGTGTCGTGGTGGCTCGAGTGAGCGCCCGCCCATCGTGCAAGTGTGCACGAAGATTTGTTGGAGTGTTGGGTTATGAACGGAGGTGTGTCTCGGTTGGAGGCGCCTATGTGTGGCGACTTGGAGTCACGCCCAAGTTGGGCAAATGACACGATGGTGCGATGAGGTGAACGAATGATTGGTTGGTATGCGGCGACCGTGCGGAGGTGCCGACGAGCTGGGAAACCGAGTTTTCCGATGTTGTGAAAAATTGGCTAAGTGTAAATTTGGGGTTTCCCAAGATTTAACTTGTGCATTGTAAAATGAAAGATTGTATAATATATTGATATCGGGAAGACTCATATCACAAGAAGTTGCCCCTCCCTTTATACTGTTGTGCATTTCTCTTGTATAACGCTGTTGATAATGAATGTGTATGGGTGTTCATTGGTATAAAGGCACATTAATAATACTTTGTAATGAAAATAAAACTAAGTATAGATTGTTAAGGCGTAGTCTACAATCATAAGTATTGGTGAAAAGAAAACGGTTGGTAGTGCTGCACCTCGCCGGCACGGTTGAAAGACCACCATAGGCCTGGGGGCGTGACACAATCTGTCGCTCCTGGGTAGTCGCTAAAGGATCTAGGCAAATTTGTCCATCGTTGCATTCCGTTGTTGCTCGAGGGCTTCTTCAAGCAAGATTTTGATAAGATCTCCTGCCCCCTCATCTTTCTTTTCATCCACCATGGGAGGCCGTCGGGATTTGTGAGGCTAGTCTTGCAAAGGTTCGATCAGTTCAAGCCCTAACTCTTTATATCCTGACCTCATTTGGGAGATGCAAAGGAAAATAGAGAAAAAAAGCAGACCGCTCTGATACCACTGATTCGGATTGAAACAGGAATGCAACAAATTATAGAGATAACCATAAACACAAAGATGCAACCAAAATAATACTTTATTTCATTAATGTAAAATACTGAAATATTCTTACAATCAGGAATGGAAATAAACCAGCAAGGGTGATGGTAGCTTCTCTCTAAGAAGAGATGTGGTGGCTACATGCCTCTGAACTACCTTACAATGAGGCTCAAGGGCCTTTTTATTATTGAACAATAAGACCAAACCCTAAAAAACCAAAACCCTAACCTGAGGAGATGTAACACCAAGAGTTTATGGGCCCCGTTGGGGTGAGTTGGACAACTAACTTCCCGAGGTTGCGACATGGTCATATTATCTCCATTTGACGCACATGATAGCCCATTGGAAATATCTCTCTGAGGACTACAACGAAAAAGACGATTTTAGGAAAAAAATCGTTGGTGGTAGGTTTCCAAAAAAACATCGTTTAGGACCTCAAAATGGCTCCGGAAGTTTAGGAGCTGAAAAAATACTAAAAATAGTAAACTGTGCTACAATTAAGGAAACTAAAAAACTGAAAGAAGCAATGGTGGGGGTCCAAGTGGAATTGGCGGGTGGCCACCAATATCCACCTGAATCAATCTGGTTGTCACTACTCTTGAAAAGTGATTTTTTCAACTTAAATATCTAGAAAGTTGATAAATATCTAACTCTTCAACATTGAGCATAACTTCGCTCTTATATGAGTGTGAGTTTTTGGGACTGTATCTTCAAGGAGTAGATCTACATTGGATTTAGGGAGTTGTTTTCACAATATTATCCAAAAAAATTCATGTCAATAGGTTAGTGTTTCATGATATCTTTCTTACAGAATTTCGCACAATGCCACTAATCACTTCAATGATCTTTCATGTGGTGACAATGATACATAGGTTGAAATGAATAGGAAAAGCATAGAGTGATCTTCTTTAATATTTTTATACCCATATCTTGTTCTCAAATCCTCATAAAGTAGGTAGAGCATGTGATTGATTCATGTTGGTATGTGAGGTACTCTTCATGACCTGACCTCATTAACATGATCTTAAAATACCACCATTTTATAGCTTCTTACTAGATGCTCTTGATATCTCCAAGGGAAAGATAGGCAAGGACTTTCATATGATGCTTAAAAAGCCTACCATTGGTCCACATACTCTAAGTGCAAAGGAGACATTCTCTCTCAAAACCTAACACTACTAGACATTTATCTCCAATGTTTTGATGGGCTCATCCAACCAACCCTCAATGTGCATTGGACACTAAAGACCTTGCTAATTTGGGGTCCTTCTCATCAAAATTAGAGTTTTCTTCTATCAACTTTCATTGAAATAGATTTCCATATTCCTTGGCATCATTATCTTTGCCTCTTCTCTTTAGATTTGAAGATTGAGGAACACTTTAAATTTGGATGTTGTCATTACCACAAGATTAAAGGACAATTCTTTAGCCTCATAAAAGATTAGGGAAAATTCTAAGGATAGAAATTTATCCTAAAGTTTAGAAACCTTAGTGAATGTTACTAGTCCCTAATATGCAAAGTGTAAAATGTTTGGTGACATTTTATGACAATAGTCATATTTATAATAATTTTATATAGTCTCTATAAAATATTGACAATTTTTAAGGTAAAATAATTTTATACTATAAAATATAAAATTTAAGTGAATAATTTTCAGAAAAAAATAAAATTCATTACATGTAGTTTTTAAACATGGAAAATTAACTCACCTATAAATATTATCCCTTATAATTTCCCTGTTAAAAAATTCATTGGATTCTCTTTAAAAAAATCTTAAACCAAAATGGTTCTCTCTTCTTCCTGGTAATTTTCAACTTTCATTACCAGCTTAATTCACATTTTTGAATAATAACGATCCCTGTTATTAATACTCTCGAATTCACATTTTTGAATAATAATCCATAATAACGGTTCCTGTTATTAATCCTCTCGAAAACTTCTGGAAAACAATATAAATTTTGTGAAAAGAATTAAGTTGGTAGAGAGAAATCAATTAATTAACTAGTAATTAAAGTTAATGAATTTTAATAAGAATAGTGTCATCTAGAGTTAAGTTAATTAATCAACTAGTAACTGAAACTAGTGAATTTTAATAAGAGTAGTATCAGGAAGTTGCCATCTTGCATCCAAGAATTTGCCAGCGGCTACTGGATTGCAACGCTTATTCGCATTCATGCAAGTAAACCATCGGCATCGAGCAATAGTAAACCATCGCCATATTAATTATAACACGAGAGGTTCCTTTCCCACAGCTACTTGGATAATCTTTTGAGTATCAAATATTTCGATTTTTTAAATGACGATCCCGTATTCGATATAAACTGTGTGAACATTTCATTAGTCATGCTACGGCAGAATCTGATCATATCCGATCTCATCCCCACAAGAGCCCTTGGTTGTTAGTGAGCACTTACTCCACTCATCCCCGGACCTCATCCCTTCATCCATCACATGGCTGTCGGCACTCTGCATTAACAAAATTAGCCCATAGTTTATTGCAATCGAAACATCTCCTAGGTTCGAAGGTATACCAGGAACCATGTTTTAGCGGACTTTAGCATTAATTTATTGCAATCAAATCAACCCCTAGGTTCGAGTGAATCTTTTATGATAGGTTAGGTCGAACCCTCGGCGACCACGTGGCACTTGTGAGATTCTGAGATAAAATAGGTATATATATATATACCATCGTATGCTCTAGATTAATTATGCAAAGGGAGTTTGATAAATGTCTGTGTTGTGAGTTAATACTGAAAGTTTCTGCCTGACGATTTTGAAACTGGTACATTAAACTGGCTTCAAGCAGCAGTAGAATGGAGGCCCATGGAAGTAAAAGGCGTATGGTGTTGAATTTGGAGATTTTGGAAGCTAGAAATGTTATAGTTAAGCCTGACGGGGGTAGAGACAGTATGTTTGTTCGGTATTATCTTCCGACTGGCAAAGGGCAGGACAAGAATATTGCAGTGAATTCAAGGGAAGTAATAGCAAGGTCAAACCCTCAATGGAAGCAAACTTTCTGCTTGGAGTGCGGAGGGATTATGGACGACGCTAATGTTATTCGTGAATTGCAAAAGCAAAATGTTAGGTTTGAGTTGAGGCAGAGGAGCAACAAAGTTAAAGTTCTGGGAAATATGTTCAGAGCGTCCAAAGTTGTGGGATGGGTTGAGATACCATGGAAGGATCTGTTGGCATCTCCCACGGTATCAATCAAGAACTGGTACCCCTTGATGCCCAGTGTTAGCGGAGGATCAGAGCTGCCACCCAGTTTGCAACTCGCAATCTCTCTTAGTGATTCGGTTTCACAGCCTGCTCAAGAACATCGGCCACATATGGAAATATATGGTCCACAAGTTACGGGAAGGGAAAATGAAATCAGAAGGAACTTTGTGGATATAAATAGACGCATTAAGCAACTAGAACGAGATGGGTGTGGATGCGGAGGAAAGGTCTGCTGCCAAGGCCTCCATGAGGAGGGTATTTTCGCTGCTGTCGCGTGATGAACAGTGGCAGCCACCAGACCTAAATGGAAACTATTAGGAAACTGGTGCAGCCTTTATGGGTTGCTGTATATATCTTGATT
This sequence comes from Pinus taeda, assembly GCA_000404065.3. Taxonomy (NCBI): domain Eukaryota; kingdom Viridiplantae; phylum Streptophyta; class Pinopsida; order Pinales; family Pinaceae; genus Pinus; species Pinus taeda. The sequence continues at coordinate 91,989 of APFE030637826.1, forward strand.
TATATGTGTTCATATTGAACTCTATTCTTTGCACAGAACAAATGATGGAGGTCCAGATATTGGATATCTTGGTGTACCGACTTTACTGAAAATTATACAATTTTTGTTCAGAGTATTCGCAATATTCCAGGAATATATTTGTTTCGTTAAACCACTGCACTCTTCTTTACAATTTTTGTTCAGAGTAGTCGCAACATTCCAGGAATATATTTGTTTCATTAAACCACTGCACTCTTTTAGGAATGAAATATATTTATTTCATTGAAATACTGCACTCTTTGGGGAGTGGAATAAGGTCTCACTTTGTTTATCTCCATTTTTATTTTAATATCTGGCATCAAACATCGAGAACCCCAGAGGCGTAGTGACCATTGAACCACTGCACTCTTTTGGGGATGAAAATGAGGTCTCACTTTTGTTTTTAGTTTTTCTTAATATCTGGCATCAAACAGTGTCTGGAATTTTCTCAAATATATCTCGATGAAGAAATTAAACATTGCTTTGTCGTATTTTTAACGAGATTACTCACCTTTTCTGTGGAGGTAATAAATTAGTGTACTTTAAAAAAATCTATAAATTAGTTTGGGAAAAAATAGAAATTTTTGGTAAAATTATGAAGAAAAAAAATGAAAATTTAGGTGACAGTTATGAAGTTATAATTATTTTGAATATTTCCAAATTTTTAATAATACTGAATTTATTTTTACCATAAAAAAAAGTTTAAAATTCAAAATTTAAACACTCCAACATTCTAATTTTTGAAAAAAATAGATTAAATTTGAGGAAAAAAAAATACAGTCCAGACTATCATGATAAATTAGCCTCTGGCCATGGTAAAACTTGAAATATATCAATCAAGATTTAAGAATTTGTTGGAGGTTGTTACCGATTATTTATCTTCTATTATCTATAAAAGTGTAATATTTTTTTTGATACTTTTTAAATTGGAATTTATGCTCTTCACAATGATGGAAAAAGTAGAACAGGTTAGTTTGTGGAAACTTGTCGCACACTCTTAATATTTTCTTTTTTGGACTATTTTAATATTTATCAAAGTTTGTGGAAAGTTGTTCGACAATATTTTAATATTTATTTTTTATTAGGTTAATATTTATCTTTGACTATATAGGAGTACATATTTTTTTTTTAATTTTAATATTTATATTTAGTTATTAATAATGATTCTCTTTTTACTTCATAATTTTTAGAAAATATATAATTATTTTATTTTATTTTGCAAATAAAAATTAAATTTAGTTTTCATTTATATGGTGGTTAATTTTAAAGATTTCATAACAAAATTATATATATATATATATGATATATATATATATGTATATATTAAATATTAAAAGAGAAAAATTTTGATAAAAATTTCAAATTTGTTAATAAAAGTTTAATTTTTAGATGATTTATAATTAAAATTAGTTTTAACTGATTAAAAAAACATTATGTTTAAGATATAATCATGTTAAGTAATTTGGTGTAATTGAAATACTAATAAACAAATTAGTGATGTTTTATATTACTAGTATAAACCCATTTTAAGTATGGCTCTAGTATTTAATTTAAATTTGTAAGTCCAAAAAATCTTTGTTAGATTTCAAGAAAAATTTAACAAAAAAATTACCTAAAAAGAGATAAAATGTAAAATAGTGAAACTACTTCAAACATTTTATCTATAAAAACTTATTATTTCCAATTTCTTTATATGATATATACATACTTTTTTTAATAACATATACTATATACACAATTGATATTAAGATATTTTACATAACATGTACATTAAGACATTTTATGACGTCGATGAGGGGTATTATAACTTTCTTCCCTTACTTCTCTGTATCATTAACCCCCTTACCTATCAGAGTGCACAACGACACACACATTTTTTTCTAAACATCAATATTAATTAACATTGCGGTGAAGGAAACAAAGACACAATATATACATAGAAACAAAGCAATAAGATGTGTTTTTTCTTAGAATGCAAGTTTTTGTTATTTATTTAAGTTGTATTTTTATTAAGTGTTTATGACCAAATTGCATTCATATCTAGAGGGAAAGAAAACACTTGCAGGTTTGACGTCCTACATGACTTCTAAAGTCACGCCTCTTTGTACCAAATCAACTTTGAGTGACAAAAATTCTTTCCCAGCGAATCAAATTCTTATGTCTCAACACTTGTGATTAGATCTCCTCTTCCTCCAAGCCTTGACGTGCATATACCTCCTTGGATTAATTCTTTTAACGATTATGAGTCTTGGCCACTTTCTTTGCATCAAATGATGACTCGAAAATATTTGTCCTTCTAGATGATCCATGCAAGCTTGTGATCATGCACCTATCTTCCTACCAATTTTTGACCTCAAAAGTCATTGTTACTTTATTAAAACACGACTATAGGAGTAGAAAAGAATACAGGCTTGGGTGTGCCAACAACTCCACACAACAGGAGTATCAGAAACACAATCCTAGGATAGTTAGCAACTTAAAAATACATGGGAATTGTGGTGCTTATTTTCCTACATTATGAATTGAACCATAAACTTGTTTTTGGTTGAAGAGGATTTCTCAAGGCGAAGGATGCTCCTTCATGAGACACCCTTGGTAATAAAATATGAGCTACTAGCTCATGTCGTATTTCTTTAAGAGATTGAAGTACCTCGTAGGTGTGTTAGCTCTTTTTCAATCACCTACAATGCATCTTCAAATCTCTTGTTTTTCCATTTACTAAATACTCTAGATACTCCTTTCAGTGAGTCTTCTTTCCAACCGTTGTGGCTAAAATATCCTACACCTCTTTAATAGGTTTAACTGGAATTTGTTCCTTCCATTCCCTCTGTGTACCTATACTCTTACAATCTTTCCCTTCATCGAATTCATACAAATCAACAACATTGAATATTGGTGAGATATCCAAATTTTTAGGCAACTCTAATTTGCATGCATTTTCAAAAAGAAATTTAAGAATTTTGAATGGGCCTATCTTTCTAAATTTCAAATTGTTGTAGGTAGCCCTCAGAAATATTTCTTTCTGTAAATGTACCATTGCCATCACTCCTTTTGCAAAAATAATTGCTCCTCTTCAAATATGTTTTCTCCTTATATCTATCATTACGTTGTTGTAGACTTTTCCTCACCTGTTCATGCATATCTTGCATGCTATTTGTAAAATTTCTTGCATCAGTACTCTTCCTTTCCTCTAAGTCTAGCAACTTTATCAAGTCCACAACATCTTCTCGTGGCCTTTCATAAACAATATGAAAATTTGGACTCTTACTAGTTGACCTATCCATGGAGTCATGGTATGCGAACTCAACATGTGTATCTTATAAATAGGATTGGGATGTTCACCACTTAAACTTCATAGCAAATTCCCAAGACTCGTCTTCACTATCTCAATTTATCCATGTGTTTATGGATGATAAGATGTTGGCTTGATGGCGCCTGACCCAAGTTCAAAAGTGATTTAGCCAAGCAAATCTCACTACTACTGGCCCTTTCAGCAACATTCTGCAGAGCACGGACTGAGGTCTCACCCGAAGTAGTATGGGAGGGTGCTAAAACTAGGTTTCCACACCCTAGCGATGTCTGATAGGATGTTGGCTTGATGGGGCATCACCCAAGTTCAAAAGTGATTTAGCCAAGCAAATCTCGCTACTGCTGGCTCTTTCAGCAACAGTTTGTGGAGCGCGGATTGAGGTCTCACCCGAAGTAGTATGGGAGGATGCTAAAACCAAGTTTCCGCACCCTAGCGATGTGGTGATTGGTACATCGTACAACCTTCACATTTACTATGCTACGCGCACCTGCAGGCACCCCGCGCCCTGTGATACTATCTAACGCACAATTGTAGTGGCCGCACGACCCGTGTTATTTACCCAAGTATTCCTTAATTAGTATCCATTAGCTGATTACTTAGATTAAAATTACATACAAGCATTCATACGAGTATTTATCTAGTGTGCATAGTAAACAAATAGAGTAATAGCAAAGTATAACATCAAAATAAGGATTCAAGAACAGATGCACAGAATAGTCTTCTTTACTAACTTTTAGTTCGAAATACAGACCCGACTCTGTCCTTCGCACTTAGCTGTAGGGGTCCATGCACTCAGTTGCAGACTCTACTAGGCCTCTCCGCACTCAGCTGTAGAGCCTCTTCCTACTACTAAAACCCAATACACTTCAACTTTTCTCCTATGCTCTAACCATGTCTTCGCATCTATCTATTACTTGCTTGCCAAAAAACTATCTTTTCACTTAAAGCCTTGTTCTATTTTTGCAATCCCATGGTCTGCGGACCATGGGTAGGCTAACACAACTTTACATTATTTTACAATTCTTAGGGCGAACAACCATATGACTCATCCTAGACTTTCATGCTCAGCGCCCACATTTCACGGAGTTTTATCATACAATTGACCAAAACTTGGGCTTTAAGCCCCAAAACCTATTGCGAGGGATCTCATGCCCAATAGGTCCCCAACACAATCATTGTGACTCATCCTGAGTCACTCTGCTGGTGCGGCGATCTTTGCACAGAGTCCATCCAGTAGGTCTCGCATAGCTTGGGTGTCTGCAGCACACTGTTCCACTATCTGTTGTACTTGATGCATGCATATCTCTGAACTTTCGTGAGCAGGGTCACATTCTTGTCTAGCCGCATAAAGTTCCTACATTTTTGCCAACTTTCCTTCCATAGTAGCTGTAATTGTGAAAGCTTCATTGATCCATATTGGATGTGCGCTTTAAGCAGGGCTTCTTTTTGTCGTGTAGTGTCTAATTGGTGCTTTAGTGCCCTTGCCTGTTATAGTTTGGCGAGTCGTTGAGTAAGGACAACCATCTACATGGTCCCCCAGACACTGTCGTACTCCTGCTGCAACTCACGCACCTCTGTCTCTAGGCATTGTAGATTCAAATCTTCCTACAGATATGTAAGCATGATTAGTGCTTGATCCAACATCCAAGTGCAGTCCTCTACCGCTTGGCCAATTTTCTCAAACCCTATTTGGATAGTGTGGGCGCGCTGCTCTCTGACCTCTGGGGGTGTGGAAGGCTGCGGCTTCAACCATAGCTCAGCAATTTACAAGTTCAGCTCCAACTAAACCTTCGTCGTTTCCTCCCTAGCCTTGTGGATTCCAGCCACCAATCTATGGACCCACTCTGCTGCTGGTAGCTCTGTCGGCACGGCCAACTCGGGTACGCTCCTACACGCATCCTTTACCACCTACTCTAGTCCGCGAACCTGCGCAACCAACTCATCACGCAGGAGGCTAAGCTGATCCATGTTGATTTTTTGCTCGTTCAAGACCTGGATCATGCTGCCTTCCTTGGCGCAGAGCTCTGCGATGACCCCATCATGTAACTGGAACAGGGTTTCATGTGGCAAGGCTAACAAGTTTAAGTTGATGCCTTTCATGCTACTCATCACAACCCGGTCAACCTCGCTTGCTACTGCTAGGGTGCCTTTAGGCAACACAAAAGGGTTGTCCATACGGGCTCGCACCGTTTGTTTGGCTTTTGTAGTTCCTTTTGTGATGTACAGAGCCATTGTACCTATTTGGGGGGGTTGTACCTATAAACCTTGTAGGTGCATGTTGAGCTTCCCAAACATAATGTTCTGCTCCATCCTCATTTCTTGGAGCGTGTCCTTTGTCACCTCATGAATTGTTTCGCCGATGTCAAAAAGATCACCTTCTTTGAGCGTGATTGGGTCGATGGACGTCTTTGTCACCTTTACTTTCTTCCTAGGTGTTGTTTTCTCAGGGACGCATGACCACTTGAGTTGGGTCGATGCTGAACCGAGGTCCTCGCACTTTTCTATCTTGTCCACTTCCCTGGTCTGCTGCCCCGTGGACATCTCCTGGCCCTCCTCAGGCTCTTCTATTGGCGTTGTTGTGGTTTCTGTCATCTACGACACTGCTGCTGCATCGGAAGTCTTCTGTTGTGCGGCTACTTCTTGTTCTTGGCACCTCTTCTCAGCCAGTTGCGCGATGTGTAGCTTGGTGTCCTTTATTTGCTCAGCTGCAGCCTTCTCCATTCCGGCCAAGTCTGGGGCACGTTAATCCAAAGGCCATGAATCCATTACTGCAAATATCGCATCATCCGTTGCGATGAACAGAAGCTTCACCCATTTCTGCATTGGATCCTTGCGTGCCCGGATATACAGGTTATGCATATCTACCTTGAACTCTACCGAGCTCTACAAGCTATTATAAACCATGGGAGATAGGCGCGGCCTTCGGTTGATCCACATTCAAATTCTCACCTCCATGAACACCCAAAAGAACTTTATCTCGTGAATCCTCTTTGTGTTGTTTGTAGCCCAGAGCGAGGTGTACCTCGCGGCTTCAAGCAGATCATCCTCACTACTGGGAAACTAGTTATCCTCCAAAAGTTCCCCTACAACCAACAACATGGATAAGAGCAACCATGCATAGTGGAAGGTCTTACCTTACTCTCAGGCCTCCTTGCAGTTCGTCAGAAAGTCCTCGCAGATAAATTGCACCCAGTTGAACTGTACCCCCTCTGCACACTACCCTGTCAGCCCAATTACAAATGTTGGTACTTCGTCAGCACACCATTTCCTCATCAGCTTGTCAGCCAGCAGTTGGGTAGTTATGCACACCCCTTTGTCCTTAATGTCTGCTATTGCGTAGCCTTGCCTTTTCTTTCCTAGTTTATACTTGCCCTTCATGGCTTCTACGAGGGCCAAGTCACTGATTTTTCCCGATATGGTCACGGGGTTGTGTCCTTTGAAGGGCAGCTGAGAAATTTTGTGAATTAGGTTGGCTGTAATGGGAATAGGCTCCTCCAGCCAGAGATACCCATCATGCAACAGGCACAATAGCTGCCTGATGATGAAAATGGTGATGGGCGCATGGTGGTAGTGGGGTATCCATCGCAGATGGAGTAACCCAACCTTCTCCACTCTGCACAACCATTTCTGCTTCATTAAACTCTCCATGGCCAAGTTTGGGAAATTCTCGCTATCTGCGAGGTCTCAATCCTTGAACTTCATGGTAGGTATTCATCCTAAACGTGAACCTTCAAACATTATACCGTCGGGGAGGAGCGGGGTCTGGAGCACACTCTTTGTGGTCTCCATATCTTTCAGTATCTTGGCTTTCGCTTTCCATAGGGGGACGTACGTAGGCAACTTTGTCGTGGAAGTCATTGATGAGACATGCTCTGCCACATCACCTTGCACCTCAATTTGTGCGATTAGAGATTGCAAGTCTTCCTCCTCTTCGTCTGATTCAATGGTGATGACTTTTCCCTTTTCTTCCATTAACAATTTGCCAAACCATGGGTTTCTTGGGGATACACGGATTGGGCCCATAATCTGCTTATCTTTCTTCACCCGTGATGTTCGTGGTGATTTTAGAACTTCTAGTGCAACTGCCACCTCTCTGGGCTCCTCATGGGCCATATGGGGCTCTGCAGTATCTTTGACGAGTCGCACTCTTATTCTGGTAGCAGACATTGTATCTATAATCAAAAGTGGTAAGTGTACATAGTGCTCACTGCTCTATAACTACTCAATTCTCACACAACCAAGTGTTGCCTCGTGGCTAGCCTTGGGGATTTTATAACATCTTTTGAATTTGTTTTGACCATTTCCCCCACTTCTGAGTCATTAATGCCTTCTTGGTGGTAGGTCATCCCAAATCAAGCTCTTAATTCGTGTCTTAATTTCCTACTACCCGCTCCTCTTTGCCTTAAATTGGACATCTTGTCATGAACAGTGACACCAACGGTCACTTCCCAACCTACCTATGTGACAGCGTAGCCCCCTATGCGCGGGCGCGCCCTCTGTGACATAGTGATCCTGCATGCAACCTCCTTATCACACAACTCCCATATAGACTCTTTTATAGTCCCACGCTCTCTTTCAACTACTTGGAGCGCTGAGATTGTGCTCCCTACGGATAGTCAAGTGGTCGCACCACCTGTGCGAGGCTTCAATTTACCTTCCAGCCTAGTCCATGGGCACTCCTCAATTTCCCTCGCGATAGTCGACGCCGCGCGTTCTTCCTTTTGTGGTGTGCTCCCATGGTTACTTTGTCTGGTAAGGTGCGATCGCAACCATGGTAGCAGAGCCACAAATTCTCGGCAACAATCTTCTAATGCAGTAGTATGGCTACCCATATCTTGTCCTGTCATTCTTAGTTTATCGACATGACATGCTTGTGCAATTTCATTTTCCATTCTATTGATTTTTGCATCCATTAACATGCTTTTCTTCCTTAGTCGTACCTAATCTTCTTTGAGTTCGCAAAGTTTAAGGTTCCCTTGCTGAATGACTTCTTATAACTGAATAATTCCTTCGTCTGGGTCCTCACGTGCTATCCCATCTGTGAGAACTATTGTGTGAGGATTCCTTTCTTCCAAAATTATGGTCTCAACTCTGCTCTTCAGCTTCAGAATCATCTTCACACTTAGGTTTTTGCACATCCCCCTATAGGCCCATTGAACCACTGGTATGCACAAATCCCAATCAGTTCGTCTCGCTTGGTGAACCTTGTTCAAGACTCTGCATATCTTCTTGAATGCTTCTACATGGAATGTTTGTGGTGTGCGTTGCCTCTCCTGTTGTTGTGTCCTATTCCAATTTTTGATCCTGAATGTGGGGTGTTCTCGAGTGGGCTTCCTAGCACACATTTGTACCCATCGACATAGGTTGACGCACAAGTTTCTCCGTCCTTGCCTCTTGACTCTCGTTCAAGGCTGGGGGCTTCCAAACCATAGGCACATCCTCCTTCTACATCCGCGCCAATCTGCAAAATTCTCTTTATGTGTACCCCACCATCGTGCGGGTGTTGCACGTAGTGCCCATTTCAATGCATCAAACCGTTGTTGTTCTGGTATTGAGCTTTCAAATTTATTCCGGAGTTCATCCACCTCTATCAATCCATCATATGTTGGCAGCTCTCTTGCCTCTATTTTCACGTAGCACAGTGATATAATCATCATATTGCAATTCAGCGTTGTCACTTCATGCAACCAATTCTGGCAGTGCTCTACTTCTTCATCTGAATCCAAAGTGAAAGAGCTTTCATGCTCCCACGAGATCCTTCCATCTGTGGTCAAATTCACCCAATCTTGGTCTCACACAGTTATCTTGTAAATACAATCAATATCATCGTCACACACTAGTTTAGTGTAGCATGCTCCTTCGGCTGGGTCCAATGGGACTATTACGCGTAGTGACTTTTTCTCGAAGATCATTTTTCACTTCTTCAAATTGATGACTCCATTCATATTGGTGGCCCAGTCTATTCCTAACAACGCGACATAAGGGTTGTTTTCATCGACAATCTCTATCACTTAAAAATCCGTCTGTGTGCTCGTGCCTTCAATATCAATTGTTACCCCTTGCAACTTTCCCATGTAAAAAATCTACTGTTGGTTCGCCATACGTAATTGAATAGGAGACAACTGTAATGAGGGCTTGCCCATACGTTCCCATGTTTTCTTCGGTAATTCATTCACTTCCAAACCCAGATCTAGGATTACCTAATCCATTTCATATTCCCCAATCTATGTAGTCAACCTCATTTCTCTTCTAGTGCGCAATGCATGCTTCCCCAATTTCTGGACAACGCGCGGTTCCCCTGATCCCGTGCACCTGGTGATCAGTTCCTGTAGTCCTTTAACCGCCTTGTTGTCATGCAGCAGTTTCATGCATGTCTCCAGAAAGGTAGTAAGCATTGAAGGATCCATTCCTGGCTCTTTTTGATCCTTACTACCTAAAGTTGAGGTCTCCGTGAAGCTCTTCTTAGCTTCCATGAATGTCTCCTTTGCACGTTCTAAGTCAAACTCGAGTTCCTTTGCAGGAGCCTTGTAAACCCACGTACTTTCCTCTGGCTGCTTTCCCTTATCCTCTCCCATGGTCACACCACTTTTGAGCATCATGTTTACATTCGGGTCCTCTTCACGTGGTTCAGACCTTATCATTTGTATATTCTAAGTCGGGGGAGGCTGGAATACCGCTTTTTCGCGCATCTCTGTGATCAACGTAGCATAATATATTGTTTCATGATCAAACTAAGCACAATACGAGCAAGATATCCTCGTCAGGTTGGTACAATCATGGGCATAGTGTCCTAGTCCTCCACAATTGTAACAAATTAACTATCTGTGGCCCCTTCCTAGTCCCATTCCTCCTCATCCTCAACCTCACCTCTGAAATCTAGTGTATGCCATCCCCATAGCTGGGTCGAGGGCTCACGTTTTTGTCTACATCCTGTAGCCTGGGGTCTGATCCATCATTAGCTCATAGTTGCAAAAAGCGCACTCGTTGTGGCCTACTACCTGCAAAAATTACAAAACAGCTGTTGGGGTGTCTGTGTATACTTCTACACCAAATGGCAATTGTCTATCGTGTGTTTCCCTCCTATTTGACAGATCGTGCACCATAAATCCGGTGTCGCGCTTGGCCCTGCATGTGCCTCTGGTCTCAATAGCATTGGCCCTCCTCCTGCCAAGTAGTTCTCGAATCCTGGACTGTGATCCTTGTCATGTATGCACCATACTTCCTCACGCACCTCTAGCCACGGTGCCCTATCCTACTTCAAGCTTTGCATTTCCGAACATAGATTTTGTAGTTGCATGTAAATTTGTTGAACTCCCAACCCAAGGTCCTGTATTAGGGTCTCATTTAATCTCATCACCATCTCTAATGCTTTGACCTGGGACGAAAGTTTCCGCTGTGACAGCGCCATCCTCAAGTGTGGTGTCAAAGATGCTACAAACCATGCATGATGTTATGCATCCGTTAGCGTCATATTGCCCTCGCAGATCATACTCTTCAGCCTTTGGTCCAAATCCCAGGGGATCTCACCCGAAAGCATCGTGATCTCTTTAAACCTGATGATTGATTGTGTCTCTGATTTTGGCCTACTAAATTCTCTGTTCAACGCATTTTGGATCTCTGTTATCCCTGCGTTTGAGTGGTTTTTAGAGTGCTTGATGTACCATGTTAATGCATGATCCTGCAACACGCTCACTAATGTAGCCCTCTTAATGTTGTCATCCCTGACACCTTTTGCTTCCCATAATGCTCTTACCACGAACCAAAATTGGTCGGACCCTCATTCCCTACTCCTTTGAATATTGATAGTTTGATCACATTCGCCATACTGAACAGTGGAGGTACATGAGGTGGAGTGGGTGGAGATGGAGGTGAAGGAGGTGAAGTGGGTGGTGGTGTGGGTGGTAACCATGGAATCCACTGCCTTATCAAACTGATCGTGCTTCTCAGAGAAAATTTCACGAGCTCGTCCTCGCTCTCCCACAAGGGTGAAATTAAGGGACTGTTTTCTAATTCTTCACTACTTCCTCTTCTGTAGATTATCCTACTCCGCGTAGTCCAAAACATTAATTTACTCGCATAACCCGCTTTTCACATAAAAGCATCTTAATCCAGGTATTCAAAGATTTAATATACTTACCTCACGGTCCCTTGAGAAAACGTTGCTCTACCTCGTTGTAACTATCGGTCATGTCCACTGCAAACTTAGCGATAAATCCTTCTATTATTTGGTCAAGCCAGTGGTCCACAACTTGCGCTATCTTATCTTCTGAGGCTTCCAATCTGTGCACTAATTCCAGAGTCCACACTATTGGTTGGTCGAGCCTACACCTTCCCTGGCTATCAGCTAACCTTGCGATCCACTCATACAACTCAGAAGGAAAGGATGTAAAGAAAATCTCATGGATTTCCATATACATGTAGCGATCCATACACTTTTTCTTAGATACTTTCGGAGTTATATTTTCATGTGTCGCAAACTCGTGAATCTTCTTGTCCAACCAATCTTCAATTTCCTTCATTGTTGGGTTCCAGTGGCACAACATCAAACATCTCTTATGCAAATCCCAGTCCCGGCAATGGAACCATTTGTTGGCTTGATGGGGCCTGACCCAGGTTCAAAAGTGATTTAGCCAATAAAATCCCGATACTACTGGCCCTTTCGGCAATAGTCCGCAAAGTGCGAACTGAGGTCTCACCCGAAGTAGTATGGGAGGGTGATAGAACCAAGTTTACGCACCCTGGGGATGTCTGATATGTGGTGATTGGTACGTGGTCCAACCTTCGCATTTACTATGCTACACGCACCTGGGGGCACCCCTCGCCCTGTGATATTGTCTTTGCATAGTTCTAGTCACCGCACGACCCATGTTATTTACCCAAGTCTTCCTTAAGTAGTCTTCGTTAGCTGATTAGTTAGATTAAATTTACATACAAGCATTCATACAAGTATTTATCTAATGCACGTAGTAAATAAATAGAGTAACAACAAAATATAACATCAAAATAAGGAATCAGAAACAAATGTACATAATAGTCTTCTTTATTAACTTTCAGTTCCAAATACAACCCCTACTCTGCCTTGTACACTCAGACCTCTGCACACTCAACTGCAGAGCCTCTTCCTACTACTACGACACAATACACTTCAACTTTTCTCCAATGCTCCAACCATGCCTTCAAATCTATCTATTACTTTCATGCCAAAAAATTATCCTTTCACTTAGAGCCTCACTCTATTTATACAATCCCATGGTCCGCTGACCATCGGTAGGCCAAGACAACTTTACATTATTTTACAATTCTTAGGGCAGACAACCTTATGACTCATCCTATACTTTTGTGCTCTACGCCCACATTTTGTGGAGTCTTATCATATAATTGACCAAAACTCGAGCTTTAAGCCCCAAAACCTGCTGCGGGGGATCCCATGCCCAACATACGATGAACTATATAATAGTTTAGATCCAATATTATTCCAAAGTATCCTCTCCAAGTGACCCAAAAATATTGTATCTATGTCTAAAATAATGGTTCTTTCGAAACCATCAAGTCAAACCATTTCTTTGAAGAATAAAACAACCACTTCAATAGTATCATTTATCTTTTTGTAGGCTATGAATTGTGCCATCTTTGAAATCCAATCTACAACAACCTTCACTAAATCATACTTCCTTTGTGTCCTAGGCATCTCCAAGGCAAAGTCCATGCTTACATCTTCCCAAGGCATTTTTGGTACCGAAAATGGAGTATACAACCTCGTGTTTTGGCTTCTACCCTTTACTAGTTGGAAATCTCTACAACACTCAACAAGCTTCTTGACATCCTTGTTGATACTAGGCCAAAAATACCTTTCCCTTTCTAATATTCTAGTCTTTCCCATATTTTAATGTACACCAGATCCTCCACCATGTACCTCTTTAATAAGATTCATCCTTACTAATCCTTAAGGAAAACACAATTGTTTATTTTAATATAGAAATCCTTATTGAATATGATAATCCAAGCATTTGGTTCTATTTATACCCCAAGGTGTTTTACAAGCTATTTAAGCTTCTCCAAATTTATTATCTTATGCATACAACTCCTTCATGCTTTCCAAAATTACCAATTCTATTGACAAAGTGCTGAGTAGCACCACTCTCCTACTAAAAGCATATGCCACCTTATTTGACCTTCCAAACCTTGGCTCAAAACAAATGGGTCATTTTGAAAGAATTCAACCCATTTAGGATGTCACTAGTTTAACATACCTTAACTGATGATCTATTGTAATTCCTTGGGATCTCTAAACAAGAAAAATTCTTCGAGTAACAAATAATGTATCCCTTTCTTCCAAGCCTGCACAATAACATACAATTCTTGATCATATACACAATACTTCTTCTCAGCATCATTGAATCTATCACTGAAGAATGGAATTGGTTTTCCTTCTTGGCTCAAAACCACTCTGATTGATGTCTCACTTGCCTCATAGTAAACTTGGAATACTTTATCAAAGTTTGGAAATGAACAAATAAGTTTCTATGTCACCTTCTTCTTCAAATATGCAAATGCCTTCATTGTTTCTATTTTCCAATTAAATTTTCCCTTCTCTGTGCATTTAGTTAGAGGTGCACAAATCTAATTGAAATTCTAATAGAAATTTTCCAATGCATGGAAGCTTCTCACCTCGAAAGTGGACTTAGGGATTGGCCAATCCAAGATATCCTACACTTTTTTAGAATCCATCTTCATGCCTTCTTCGGAGATTAAAAATCTCCGGTACATTAATTCATTTTGTAAAAATGTACATTTCTTCAACTTGATCAACAATTTATTTTCTTTGAACCATTGCAACACTTTCCTTACATGCTCCAAGTGCTCCTCTTTGTCTTCGCTAAAAATTAAAATGTCATCCAAGTATACCACTAGAAACTTACCCAAGAATGGTTTCAAAACTTCATTCATAAGACTCATTGATGTGCTAGAAGCGTTAGTTAGCCCAAGTGGCATAACCAACCATTCAAACAACCCATCCTTCATCTTGAAAGAAATTTCCCATTGATCACATTCTCTTATCCGGATTTTATGATAACCACTCTCTTGTGAAATATGCAACCCCAATTAAAAGGTCCATAATGTCAATCATCCTTAGCAAAGGAAATCAATACTTGATAGTTATCTCATTGATTGTGAGAGAGTCATGTGCATTCTCCCTTAGCCTGTATTTTTTGGAGTCAATACTTCTAGTACTACATATAGACTCAAAATTTCTAGAATCATTCCTCTATCAACCAAATAATGTACTTCCCTATTTACTCCTCACTCTCTGCTGAAATCATCATGTAAGGTTCCTTATTTTGTAATATTTATCCATACATCAAATCAATTTCATGAGAAATACTTATCACAGGAGATAATCCCTTTGGAAAATTGTCAACAACAATATCCTTTAATTCATATAGCAAGGATTTCATTTCAGTGGGTAGACTTTTTGAATTCACCTTTTTTGACAACCTTTGGAATCACTGCTAAGAAAATTTTTTATGTTCTTTCTTCCTAAACAAACTCCTTGGTTGAACGTAGCATGATCTTGCTATTACTCATGCTTGTGCCTATAGGTTTTAACCCCATACAGAAATTACGTGCATACGAATTCTAAAACACAGAAAATAAACAGTGCGAGAGCATAACACATAAAACAAATATACACAGAGATTTTCCCCTGGATCCCAAAACTGGGACTACCAGCTTGATTTTTCATTATGTTCCTTTCAATGTTACAATACATATTTATACATTCTGAAGCATCCAATACCATGGACCGAAAACCATCATTTCCAAAACTATGGACCGAAAACCATCGCATCCAAAACTATGTGCGAAAAATCATGCACAAAACTATAGGTAGGTCTGCCCAACCTAATATAGGGTCCAAAAAAAAAATTTTTGGGGCACTACCCCAAACCCCATAAAGTGGGGTTACCTACACCCCTCAAACCCCCTATGACCCCCCCCTGCTACGCAATCAATGCAACAAATGGGGGGCTCACCCCCCTTCTAATCCCCCGGTTAACTACGTGGGCTAGTTGTGGAAAGAATATAACACAACCCAACATTCTTCCACTTGTTACTTTCTTTCCACAGGGGGCCACAAGAGAGCTTAGTCATTTATCCAGCCCTGCAATGCCCATTATTTCTCTACATCAAGAGAAATTCTCAGAGCTCACAGATTTTGTCAATGCATCTACAGTATTCTTCAACGTGTCCACCTTTACCCGCAACACCTTTTTGTCTTCTATCATATCCCTCACAAAGTGATACTGAACATCAATGTGATTTGTCTTTGAATGATATGCAGGGTTCTTTGCCAAGAAAATTGCACTTTGGCTGTCACATTCTATCCTTATAGCTCCTGTACCAACCCCATACTTGAACACATCTCTGCAACCAAACGGCTTCCTTGCTTGCATGAGTGGCTGCCATGTATTCTGCCTCTGTAGTTGATAGTGCCACTACAGATTGTTTCTTACTCATCCAACTGATTGCACCTCCAAATAGGTTAAATACATAGCCACTTGTAGATCTTCTCTGATCCAGATCTCCAGCCCAGTCTAAATCAACAAAGCCACGGATATCCAACACTCTGTCCAATCCTGGTCTTCCTTGGTAGCACAAACCATAATCACTAGTGCCACGCAAATACCTGAAAACTCGCTT
>APFE030637826.1:120601-135667 GCA_000404065.3 Pinus taeda
CTGGTCTTTTCCCATCATGCGACCATACATCCACGTATCTCCCCCCATCTATCGGTCTTTGATTACCACGATTTTGAAATACACTTGTGGCTGCTTCTCTCATCAAGGTTTTCGTACCTAAGTGACGTAGCCTACTGTACTACGTCTCTCTGTGACATGATTCCTCAGCCAAGTGTAAACCCACGCCGAAACTCAAGAATCTAGCCGTTCTATCCTCCTACACCTAGCCGTTTATACCCTCCTTCGTTCATATCGACCCATTCACGTTGTTTCATTTCCTACGCTCATACCATTTCATTCACGATGTGCTCACTACGCTGCCACCATTAACCATACTCTGTTCCTTCACTATACTCTGTTCCGCTAATTCTGATCACCAGTGTTACGGCTATAGCAGGAGTCAAGGCCGTAAATCCACTGTGTCAAGGCCGTAATTTATTGCGTTAAAGCTATTATTGAAGCCGTGTAACCTCCCTTCTAAAACAGAGCCGTGAATTCACTGTATTAAGGCCATTATTGAAGCCGTCTTTTAAGAACAGAGCCGTAGAGCAAATGGGGAAACTCTTACGGGCAGAACCAGAAGGTTCAAAATTTTTGGAAGGATACCCTCAAGTTAAAGAAGCATTACAAAAGGCAAACTGGCTACAATGCATTCAGAAGTTCAAAGGCTATCACAAAGAGGTTACGAAGGCCTTTGCACGGTCTTTCAGAGAAAAAGACAATCAAGTGGAGGTGGGTGATCTAAAGTTCACAGTCACAGAGAGCAGCATAGCACAAGCCACGTCACTCCCACAGACTGGAGAAACATGGTTTAAAAACCGATTAGTGCAAGGTCAACAGTGGAAACAAATCTTGAAGAACCCAGGTATGGATACCAGCATTTTCACAAAAGGGGTTCCTGTTACTTTTGTTAAGGAAGAATGGACAACTTTACTTTTATTAGTGCAAAAATTCTTGACTTGTGAGGGAAGGTTTGGAGTTTCGTATGTTTACCATGCAAAGGTGATGATGCATTTCTTAGGAGAAGATATTAACTTCCCATATTTTCTACTTTCAAGTCTTAGAAAAATGTGTTCAATTGTCCAAAGGAACCCTGGAAACATTGAATCACATCTGTATCATCATGGTCTTGTTAAGATGTTAGTTGAAGAACAATTGAAAGCAAACAGAGATACCTGGGAAAGATTTCTTGTAAGAAATCATTTTGAAGAAGCAGGAGAAACCTCTGTGCCCAAAAAGAGTAGAAGAAAGAGAAAAGAGGCTACCCCTGGAACTGTTGAGGAAACTGTCCAAGAACAGATTGAAGAAGAAACTGATGTGCATCATTCTGAATAAGAAATTCACCCTGAATCTACTGTAGATATTGATCAAGAAGCCCAAGGGATCATCACAGAAACCCTTGCAGAACTTGCCAAAGAAGTTGCTCAAAAGAGAAAGGAGAGTAGTAAGAAGCAAGAGAAAAACAAAGGAAAAGCCATAATTCAGGAAACTCTCCTCACTCCTACAAACTCCAGTGATGAAGACACTCAGCCCTTAGCTCAAAGAATGGCCAAACTTCATGAAACTGCCCTGTCCAAAAAGGTGGAAAAACATAAGCAAAAAGTGCAAAAGGAAAAACAAAGCACTACCACCGTAAGAAGGAGCAGTAGATTAAAAGGCAAAATGAAGGCTACAAAGAACAAAGGGCCATCCTTTATTGACTTGGGCACACCTGAAAAGGTTGCTACAAGTCCTTCATACGCTGAGCATGTTGAGACTAGTCCTCCACGTGAGGAAAGTCCTTTTGAACATCAACTTGAATCTGAGCATGAACCTGAGCATGAACATGGATCTGAATCTGAGAATGAACCGAGTCCAAAGAAGTCACATGAAGTTGACCCGGATCAGCAGAAGGTTTATAATTATTTGGAGACGCTGGAACAAGCAGCTGCTGGTCCAAGCAATGTTCAAACTTTGGAGCAACAAGTTCACTCATTAAAACAGGACATTTTTGAAATTGAGGTTCTAAATCGCCATATCATACAAGAAAATGAAAAGTTGAAAGAGCAATCTAAAGTGGATAAGATGATCCAAGATAACACCATGCTTCATATGGGTCTGTTAAAAAAGGAAAAAAAAAAGTTCAGGAAAAGATGCAGGAGGCTAAATAGGGATTTAATTAATTTGAGGTTCAGATGTCTGATGAAAAGACCGAGAATTGATATCTCTACACGGAGGAAGAGAAGAAGATTAGATGTCTTGGCAGAGGCATCACAGCAGGTTGATTAAGCAGTGTTTTTTTTGCATGAGGACATGCAATGCCCTCGTAGTGGGGGTATGTAGAGCCTCTAACTTACACCTCACCATCCATTATTACCTACTGTTTTTCATCACTTACCTCTCTCTTTTGCCTCATTTTCAATGTAAAATCACCCAGATCATTACATTAGATGTCATTAAGCATGATCAAGTGAGCTTTGCTAATGTGTGACTATTTTGTTTAGATTTTGACATATTTACAGGCATTCCGCAGTTCTCTACCGATTCCGCAGCCATCTGCTGATTCCGCGGCCATCTGGTGATTCCGCAACCTTTTTGTTAATCTCAAGGTTCCACTTGCCATCTTGCCAAATGAGCCACATGGGCACTTAGGAATCAAGGTGCTCGAGGTTCCTGTGCTATTGGTTCGGCCATCCACATCATCTGCACCTCCGGTCAAAAGGGGGCAAGTTACGGTCAACAAAGGCAGCTTAACGGTGATGCGTAAGCTGTTGGGTCACGTCAGCCCAAACGGTGACTTGTCCGTGTTACGCAGGTTGTGGAGACATAATCCAACTCTAGATTCAATGCCCATAACGACCAGAACCTCCAGCTATCCACGAAGGCTTATGACGTGTGTTAAACCTTAATTACGCATGACAGACAGTTATTTTTCAGTTTTAGCTATACGCATTAGGCTATCCTTCAGATGCCTATAAAAACTTGCGTCTGCATACGCTTAGATAAATTTTTAATTGCTGTGTTTTTATGAACTTGTTATAATTTTAGTGCATTTCAAGACTC
Source organism: Pinus taeda (assembly GCA_000404065.3). Classification (NCBI taxonomy): domain Eukaryota; kingdom Viridiplantae; phylum Streptophyta; class Pinopsida; order Pinales; family Pinaceae; genus Pinus; species Pinus taeda. Next base: position 123,644 of record APFE030637826.1, read on the forward strand.
TGTTTTAATAGTGCTGTTCTAGCACTCTTGACTATGATTTTCTGCACATGGAGTAATAGAAGTAGTGTTGTTCTGAAGTTCTCAATACCTTGAGTCTTCTTTGGGTTATATGAATGGAGGGCCCCTGTTCATGTTAGCCTTGTACAATATTTTATGTTCAGCATTTCCTTATTTCCATTTAGCATTTCCTTTTCTTGACATATATACAACATAATTTGCCTTCATGTTATTTCATTTCCAGCCTTTATTTTAAGCTGATCAGCATTGTTCTTTTGTAGGTTTTTAACCCGAGATTGCTTGTGTGTTATGTATTTGCTTTATATCTAGTGGTAGTTTCAGTTGACAGATTCAAAGTTGCTGTTTTACTTTATTTTCATAGCTGATTTTTAGTTTTATTTCTCAAATCTGTCTAGTAACATATGAATGATCTCTTTATTATAAATTGTCTATCTTTTAGAGATCACAATACTGATAACTTGCAGCTGACTTTGGGTACTTTTTAGACTAATCTTTAAACTACTTTCTAATCGTGTCTTACACAGTACTATGTGTTAGAGGCAGAGAGTTAGAAAGAGCAAAACATATAACTAGTCTTTAAAGTAGATTTTTCTCATTTTTATCATTTCTTAGACTTATCTTTAGCTACTTCCTAATCGTGTCTTACACAGTACTATGTGTTAGAGGCAGAGAGTTAGGAAGAAATAAACATTATCATTGGGTCTTTTAAGTGATTTTCTTACCTTTTATTTGCAGCAGCATGAATGGTGTCTAATGCCATTAGAAAGTGGTTCTTTGCTTTCAGTTCACTTTAATTCATTTATTTCCTTCAAGTTTTCGTTTTCAGCAAGTAGTTAGAAACCACTAATCACACACCTTCACTCATCTAGAATTCACCTTACACACGCCATCACTCATCTGTTTATAAATACATCACTCCATCTTAAGAAGATAAATTAACCACAAACAACACCCCCAAACGATAAAAAGCTTTAAGAGGTTGCTTAAGTACATATAGTACACCTTCACTTCATCAGCTTATGAGCCCGGGTTGACAATTAATGACATCAATTTAAGAACACTAAATTGAATAAACAATTGGGTCAAGTACTATTATTGGACCCATGTTTATATTGCAATATGTATCACCTGACACTCCTGTGTGACCATAGTTCCCTCTAATATCTGAAGATCTCCCACTACCGTATCTTACAAATCAAATACATCAATTAGGGTTCTGCCACCATAATGAAAATCAGATCCAGTAGTTGGGGTCCTATCATCGTCGTACAAATCAAATACAACAGTTGGGGTTCTATCACCACCATGCAACTCACATTCAACAATGCAAATAAAGTCTGAGACCATCCCAGGATGCTTGCAAGAGACTTAGCCGACAAGCTTTAGGATGACTAGTTGATCACAATGGTACCATTCACTTGTCAACCTCAATTTTCCAATGGTCCCAATTTTTTCCAGGGTGACTTCAAGTGACCTCTGCCAATAGATTCTTGAGTTCACCTTATTTACAGGAAAACTACTCTTAATTAATTGACTGGGGTTTGTGTATGTTAGGTCCCAGATCTAAAGTCATGGCCTATGAGAAGATTGAGAGCCTTGAAGAAAGGTTGGATGATTTCCAGAGTAATATGGACCAAATTACCTCACAACTTTCACAGCTTACCAATATGATGTAGAGCTCTCATCGAGAGGAGCATAGTGTTGATGAACACCTCGAAGGAGAATCTAGTCATCACATTCACTTCCATGGAAATCACCAACATTCCCACCCTCTCCCACCCAAGCTGGACATGTACAAATTTGATGACTCTAATCCTATAATATGGATAGCAGAAATGGAACAATATTTCTCCCTTAATGAGATCTGCGAAGATCAAACAAAACTACATGTGGGAACCCTTTAATTGGACGAAGAGAGATGGAAATGGTGGCAATGGCATAAAAAATGTTATCTCAGGAACATAACTTGGCACATGTTCTCAAAAGCCCTATGTGACTGCTTTGATAGGAAATCTAATTGTTTGGGTCATCTCATTAAGCTCCAATAGACAAGCATAGTAAAAGACTACATTGTAGCCTTGGAGACATTATCCATCCGAACTGACAGTTTAGGAGATGACTTCCACTTGGATTGTTTCATCAGTGATCTCCAAGAAGCCATCCAAGCCCATGTTGGGATGCACCACCCAACTACGTGGATGGACACATACAAAAAGGCAATCAAGGTGGAACTCGCCTCTGTTGTCCAATCCACTCATCCAAATTTCATAGCCAAGGGGCATCCCACCCAAGCTTAGGACCCTACCCAAACACTTAAGGTTCAAAAGACATGTCCAACAAAAATGGTTGAAAGAAGAAAACAAGGATTGTGCTACTACTAGGAAGACAAATACTCCCCTGAGCATAAATGCAAGGAACCAAAATTATTTCAAATCGGTGCTACTAATAACAGCTCATCTGAGGAAGCCCCACCCCTTCAACGTCTTAAGGGAAACGTTGAGGAAACCCAGCTTGACAATGATCTCACAGCTACGCCAAATGAACCAGTTATCTCACTACATGCTTTGGCGAGCATTTCTTCGCCTCAAACTCTCAAAATCTGAGGCTTTCTTAAACATCAAGCAGTAGTATTATTGATTGATAGTGGAAGAACTCATAACTTTATCCGTAAGTGATTCACCAAATTTGTTCATTGTTTTGTGTGGGCAGTCTCTAATTTCCAATTCCTTATCGTTGATGGGGGGAACAAGACATGTGAAGGCTGCTATGAAAATATTAAACTTCGGATGGGAGGTTACCACCTAAAGACCCAAATGTTTGCTATTGAAATGGGTGGTTGTGACATTGTCTTGGGTGCTAAATGGCTTCACACACTAGGCCCAATCACAACGGATTTCCAGGAGTGATATATGGGATTTAAGTAGAACAACCACATTCATGCATTATGTGGACTCCAGGAAAGTGCTCCTACTATCATCAGCTCACATTGAATGAAAAATCTTTTGAAAAAGGGCCATCACGGAGTCATCGTCCCATTTATTGACATCCAAACCATTGAATCCACTACTCCTCATATTCATCCTAAGATTCAATAGGTCTTAGACCATCACCAATAGGTATTTGACAAACTTAAAGAGCTTCTGCCCTCCAAGGATGAACATGATTGTATCATCCCTTTGGTCAAGGGGGCCCAACTGTCTAATGTGCGCCCATACCGATATCCTTTCGCCTAAAATAATGAAATTGAAAAAATCATTAAGGAACTCCTTGAAGCGTGTGCTATTTGTCCTAGCATCAGTCATTATTCATCCCCACCGATCATGGTGCTAAATAAATATGGAGAATGGCGCATGTGTCCAGACTTTCGGGCCCTCAACAAGCTCACTGTCAAAGGAAAATTTTCTATTCCAGTTGTTGATGGTCTTCTTGATGAACTACATAGCGCTCAATTATTTACCAAGCTAGACTTCGCTTTGGCTATCACCAAACACGCATGAAGGAAGTAGACATTCCCAAGACTGCCTTCCAAAATCATGAAGGCCATTATGAATTCTTGGTCATGCCATTTGGTTTCTGTAATGCTCCATCTACATCCTAACTTGGGACAAACATCTTCAACATGTAGACATGATCTTGCAACTACTCTAGAATCACAAATTATTTGTCAAATTTACCAAGTGCTCTTTTGGCATGGAAGAAGTTGAGTATTTGGGACACTTTATGGGTTGTGAAGTAGTGAGGGTTTATCCAAAAAATATATAGGCAATGCAAGATTGGCCCCAACCAAAAACCTTGAATAGTTTGAGGGGATTCTTAGGTCTCACTGGCTATTATCACAATTTTTTCCACAATTATGGTTGCATTACTAAACCCCTCACTAATCTTATCAAGAAAAATTCATTTCTCTAGATAGATGCAACTCAGCAGGTGTTCGTGGCTCTCAAATAGGTCATGTTCTCCACTCTCATATTAGCCCTACCAGACTTCACCAAATCTTTTGTGATTGAAAGTGATGCTTCTGGTAGTAGTATTGGTGTTGTATTAATGCAGGAAGGTTGACCATTGGACTTCACCGGCCAACAACTGAGTGGAAACCATCTAGGTCAATCTACCTATGAGATAGAACTGATGGCCATCTTAGATGCAGTAGACACTTGGCGACCATATTGTTGGGGCGACGTTTCCAAATCTGCATGGACCATCAAAGCCTAAAATATTTTTTGGAGCAACATCTATCATTGCCACAACAAAATAAATGGCTAGCCAAAATGTTGGAATATGATTATGAGATAATTTACAAGAAAGGGTGTGCAAATGTAATAGTTGATGCTTTATCATGCCAATTTGAGGATGAAAGTACCCTACTATCAATCTATCTTCTCATACCAAATTGAATTGAATAAGCCCTCAAGGAATGGTTCTCACACCCATTTCTCTCCCAACTTATTAATAACTTGAGAGAAGGTCCTAATTCCTCAGCGGACTACTCTTCGAAGGATGATATTCTTCACTACAAGGATCGAGTAGTTATATCAATAGCATCCACCCTCAAACCCACATTTTGGAAGAGTTTCACTCATCTCCAATTGCGGGGAATTCAGGCTTTCAGAAGACTTATGTTCACACTCATCATTATTTCTTTTGGACTAGCATGAAAAATGACATTCTTACTTTTGTAGTTGAATGTGATGTATGTCAATGCAACAAAGGAGAAACAGTTAAGTTACCGGGAACCTTACAGCCATTTCCACTCCCTGCATCTATTTGGACAGATGTTTCCATGGATTTCATCACTGGTTTCCAAATTCAGACAACAAATCCGTCATCATGGGGGTTGTGGACAGACTTTCTAAATATGCTCATTTTTGCGCTCTACCCCACCCATTTACCCCCACTTTGGTGGATGAAGCTTTCATGGACCAAATCTTCAAATTCCATGGCATGCCAACTTCCATTTTGTTTGATCGCGATCCCACTTTCACGATAAAATTTTGGCAAGAACTTTTCAAGCTACAAGGCACACAATTCTAACTAAGTACCGCCTATCATCCCCAAAATGATGGTCAAATAGAAGCAATCAACAAGTGTTTAGAGACATATCCAAGGTGCTTCACTTCGGAAAAGTAACATCAATGGGTACAATGGCTACCTTTAGCTGAATGGTAATATAATACTAACTATCACGAAGCCACCAAGATGAATCCATACACGACAGTGTATGACCAACTCCCATCTTCACCTATTTCTTATATCCCTAGATGTTCTAAGCTACAGGCAGTTGATCAGCTCCTAAATAATCGTGTCGCCATAATAGCTCATCTCAAAGATAATCTACATCAAGCTCATAATTGAATGAAGCAACAGGCAGACCAACATCGTTCCAAGTGCACATTTCAAGAAGGGGATAAAGTATTGTTGGGACTGCAACCATATAAGAAAACATCTCTCAAAGAAAAGGGCTTCCAGAAACTAACACCAAAATCGTATGGACCTTATCAGATACTCCAGCGCACTAGAGCAATCTCCTACAAACTAGCCTCGCCACCAACTTCAAAAATCCATTTGGTCTTCCATGTATCATGCCTCAAGAAAGTGGTGGGGAAAAATTGCAGAATTCAAACCAGTCTACTCGAATTGGATGAGGAAGGCTCACTTTGGCTCCAACTAGAACAGGCCCTTGATACCCGTGAAAGACATCTTTGCAGTGCACAATCAAAGAAGTCTTCATCAAGTGGAAAGACACCTCTCCAGAAGATGTGACTTGGGAACCAACCACTAATCTTCAACAGGGTCCAACCCTAACCCCTTTATTTATGTAATAAGCCCAATGGGTCAAGTCATAGTCATAGTTAGTTAGAGAGTAAATAAAGCCCGCATTAATAATTGTAAGTGGTTGACCGGAATTAGACAAAAGGGATCACATTTAGTTGTAAACGGGCCATAGTTAATAAATAAAGTAGTTAACCCATGTTATGCAAAGGACCACTAGTAGTTAGGGTTGTGGATGTCATTTAGCTATAAATAGTCTTAGTTAGTAAAGGAAAGATCATCGATTCTTATTGTAATCGAGCTCTGCTTTGCTAGAGGTTACCTCCTCGAAGCATGTGAACATTGAATCTATTTCTGAATAATCAAATACTTGTTGTTTTTCTCATTTTATTATGTGTTCTAGGCTCTATTTCTTCGCATTTCTGGTATTCTAGAATTTCTCGCAGCTCAAGAGCATAACATCATGGCATTCTTGCTTATCAAACATCCATGATGTTCCCACAAGTATGTGGCATGCATCTATCTCCACCACATCACATAACACTTGTTCCCGAAGACTTCCAATTTGAAAATTCAATAGATATAGTTCAACCCCAACCACCTATTGTCCCCTTTCAACCTTGAGACTCTAAGGATTTGGATGACCCACACTTTTAAGTTTCAAATTCTCCATAAATTCAATTGATACTAAATCTTTCATATTCCCACCATATATCACCAAGTTACAACACTTTCCTTAGATCTTGTTGTCTCTCTAGAGATAGTTCTTGGCTGAAAAGAAACTAGTGCCCAAGTCATCTACAAAAATTGATAAAAACTTTTAAATGAATGGTCGAAGAAAGAGACCATGAGACCTATAATGAATAATCTAGTTCAAAAACCTATCTTTAAGAACGAGATCGGACGAGACAAATGAGGGTTGCAGTGTTTAAAATAAAGAGATGGCTAGAATAAATATGAAGAGGGACATGGTTTTACAGCTTAGGCATTTAAGAATATGAACCTAAACCCTATAAAAAGAATGGTGAAAGGACTAAACATATAAAAAAATATTGCCAAGGTAAATTTGTGATCAAAACTTAAAAAATATGTCAATACATTATACTCATACCAATAAGAAAAAAAAAAAATGAAAAATACAAAAAAAAATACAATGTTGCAATTTACCCCGCAATTCATGTTTTATATTCTTGAGTTTCCCAAAAAAAATTGTCATTAGATCAATCTCATGCCTTGCACACTCCAAACCCTTACAAAATGTATTAACACTTCGAAATTTTAATATTATATATAATCAAATATATAATATTAATGACGCCTTTTAGAAACAATACAATTATGAAATTTAATATGATATAGGTAACATATATACTTTTAAATTATGTTCCCCACTTTATTGATCAAACAACTACATTTTAACATAGTTTGGACTTTTGAATAATCATAATTTGTAATGATGTTTGAATCCAGGAAAAAAGGAAAAATGGGCCCCATCTTTCATCATTCAGATGTAAATCACTCGTGGTTTTGTAAAACAAGAAACTGCTTCGAGGGGTGTTCTCCTACGGTTTGCAGAAAATGTTGGAGACCCACCGGAATGCATGTCCATTTTCGATCTGAAGATAAGCGGTTTTGTCAAACATTTTTTTCAGGGGCGTCCTTCTTCTGATCCTCCTAAAATTAAAAACCACAGGAAAACCATTGGATCTAGAGATGAGACATCATGGCCATTTTTTCAGGTTTTGCTAACGAATTTCTAGGTTTCCTCAACTCCTTCCACGACTTCTTTGAAAGGCTAAATTTTGGCATTTTCATTGCTGGAGGCATATCTCATTTAGGAAGCAGGTAAAAATATGTACTCCATCCAAGCTTTCCTGGCTACTGCAACTTTCAGAAACTCCAGACCAAGAACTATAGGCTCTCGGTACCTGACCGTCAGCACTCTTCCCTGATTTTGCACTACATCATTGTCAATACCTCAAATAAAATCAATATATTGTAACGTACGCCCAAATGCTTTCATATCAACATATAAAGAGCATTCTGTCAGCAACCCATCTCTTCCAACTCTCTCAGCTTGTTGGTAATTAGATTCCAAGTTCTGTAGTTTATGATGATTAAATTGTACATGGAATTGCCACACACTTCATCTAAAATGCTGAATAAAAATTCAGGACATATTCTGCAACTATTTTTGAAGTTGTTTGTTCATTAGTATGTGAATCTTAAAAATAACTCTGTAGGGCTTTTCTGCAAAAACCGGGCGTTGGAAGAACTAGAAAATTTGCTCAAACCATATACAAAATTTTAAAACCTCGTGAAAGTCAATTGGGTTCCTTTGCAAAAACCCATGTCGCCGTTTTTTAGAATTTTCCTCCGTTTGCTCAGAAAATGTATTTAAAATCCGTTTTCTAAGGACCTCTATGTTTTTTAAATAATTTGTTAAAACCACCCATTGAATCTAAAACATTATTTATAAGAAAACTCAGTCTCTCACGGACTTAATTGCAAATTTGATAGATGATCTTCCATGTTTGCTAAAAATAAAAGTGTTAATGTACCGATATAAAAACATTGGTAACGCCCACAACTCCATTTTCAGCTGAAATAATGCTAGTGTGATATGGTTATTTGTTTTATTTATCGTTGGAAATGTTTAAGAAGACTCTCTTAATTGCAAAATACTATTCGAGTTCCACCTATTTTTCAATCATGAGAAATATGATAACGATGATGATGAGTCACTTAAAGATAAGCCAACCTTGTCTTGTTCCTCTTTTGTAGCAAAATTGCTTCTTTGAATGAATTCTCATCAAAAAGCTTCACCAATTTATCATCACTTCCTCTTATTAAACCTAAAATCACAAAGTTGCTTATTCTCTAACTTCATCTTGATGGTCTGTATAAAGCTTTTACATTTGATTCTACACAACTTTTGTTTTAGAGCTTAACAAGAACTTATAACTGTGCATGAAGGATTGCATGAAAATTAATGTTGCAACTCCGGTATGCAACTTTGTATTGATATCCCTACTAGATTTGAATTTCATATCATAACATTAATAGATTTGCACACATTCACCAAGATTGCTAAAAGTTGATTTCTTAAGGTTCTTGGAAAATGTTAAAGATTCAAGAAAAATATGCATGCTCCAACATTCCAGCCTTAAAGCTCAAAATGCTTTAACTTAGTAAATGAAGATGCATCTCTCTTTGTTGTATAAATATATAAACCCAACTTCATTTCACTTTTTCTCCCAAAATATGCAACCCACTCAAGGATCCTCAATATTTGGATATGGTATATAGAGAAAATGCACAAGAGAAACACATGCCTACACCTTGTGTTGGAAACCGCTCAAGCTTAACACATATTTGAAAGTATTTCTTTCATATTAAGATTTCTTCAAGACTTTTCTAGCCCCAACAACATGGTCTAATTTTGTACCACCATTTGAAATAGTAATATTCCTTGAACTTTGACTTGGATAAGGCAAAAATTCAACCTTGATTTCATCTTAGTTTTTGAAGGTGGTCATTCATCTTGCTGTAGGTGAAAATCATTCTCCAATTAGTTGTAGGTGGCAACATATTTTCATTGCAACACAACAATCCTGTACACTATCATTTTAACTTTGTTCCCTTACCGGAGTTTGTCTATGAATTTTTTTTTTGCAATTTAGGTGTACAAAATTGAGCTCCAACAAATAGAAAATTCTATCCCTAGACCAAACTTCTACTCTACAAATTTTGGTTACAACATTGACACCAACTGGGAGCAGTGTTTTGCTTGCAAGGCACTATGAACAACAGGTCAATATCCTTGTTGGGCATGGATTCAAATTCTAATATTATTTTCGAGCATTTTTTAAAAGAATGAAAGGTTAAATCTCACTGAAACTTTTATTCTATGGAACTTTGATCTTTATTCTCCACCTAAAATAATGGAATAAAAACTTGTAAAAGCTAAAAAGAAAATGCTTAGAAAATGATCTCATTTGTGTATAAGACCTTTATGTAACAGTCATCAGAAATCAGTTTTTCAATGGTACCAAGAAAGCATCAAGGTACTTAATGCAACTCCCTATTGAACTTTAAAAAGAGGCAGTAATATGAGAAAAATAAAATAATCCACAAGAGTTAATACATATCCAAAAAAAAAAAAAAAAAATTTCCAGTAGAAATTATTTTATTCTTAGATTGCTCATGTCTTCCATATAATTTGCTACAATATCGTAAAATACATTAGAAAAGAAATCAACATTATCAATAGCTTCATTTTCTTTGAATTCTGTAGCAATTGGTTGATGTATATTATGAAAAAATTTCATCAATAATTCTTTGGGCCACACAGAGATATCTTCTTTTATAATACAATCATCATTATTTTTTTATTCTTGAACTTTAAGTCCTCTGCAACAAACTGATATTTTTTCAAAGTAGAGTACAAGTCATCATTTTATCAGTTGTTTACCTTTGAAGGAGGAGCCTCGGTCTTTTCTTGTGGTTTTGTTTGACATGTACTCATAGCTTGTTCTTGTTATGAATCATAAGATTAAAAAAAAAGTCTCCTTCAAAATGAACAAGATAAGATCTATGAGGATTTACTTGTAGCGCAATAATTTTTGTGTTTTGTTGACTGTTAAGCGGTGATTTTTGGTGCAGGTCTGAAATTTTGTCATATTCAGTGTTCTATTAGTTAATTTAAACATGCTTATAAATCTTCTTTTTGTAGGGTTTCTAAAGAAAAATCTCCTTTCAACTACCCAAAACCTTTTTCCGAAAAATATTTTTTCTTGCATTCAAATTCTTCTTAGCTATGTTCCCCTTGAGTGCTTAATACATTATCATCATTCACCAACAAGTCTTAATGTTCGTTGTAATCAATTTCTTCAACAAGATTATCATGAGCTTTGAAAGTGTTTTCAAAATCATAATACTCACAAAAGTCTTCAGAAATAAACTCTTGTGAATATAAAGTTCTGCAAACAAAGTTGAATGATGTATGATCTTTTTTCAAAGAAAAATGCTTGAACGGGGTAGAGTTTTGTACCAATCACTTGCATCATGGAATAGAAAAATATTTTCATCAAAATGTATTCATGTATGATCCCATGTTGCTCCATGCATTCATGAAAATCCTAAAGGTGATGAGTTGTACTTTCATCTACATCTCTGTTGAATCTTAGTAGATACTCATTTCACTCATGAAATGCAGGCACATGATGAGGATAACTAGCAATACAAGAAAAATCCAGTGGATAAAATTTGTTATCTATGATTGAAGGAACTTCTATTTGAAAACCCTGAAAATTAAATGCCAAAGATGAAAGGAGTTGGTGAGGATTTACAACCAAACACTAATTTTGTCTCCTTCAAAATTAGTTCTTGAAATTTTCAATTTCCAAGGAAAAAATTTCAATTTCATCCCTGACAACCACACCAATTGATGTTGTCTCCCTAGAGACAATTCATAGATGCAAAGGAAAGAGTTCCCTAAGACATCTACTAAAAATTGATAAAAACGTTTAAATGGATGGTCAGGGAAAGAGACCATGAGAGTTGCAACGAATAATCTAGTTCAAAAACCTATCTTTAAAAACTAGATTAGATGAGACAAATGGAGGTTTCAACATTTAAATTAAAGAGATGGCTAAAAGAAATATGAAGAGGGACATTATTTTATAACTTAGGAATTTAAGAATATGAACGTAAAACCTATAGAAAGAATGGTGAAAGGACTAGAAATATGAAGGAATTTTTGGTAGGGTGGAACTCCCATTAAGACATTTTAAATCATAAAATGAGTAAATTTTAAAAGTAAATTCATCATTAAAACTGGAAAAAAAATTATGTTGATACTTTACACTCATACAAGTAAAAGAAAACATAATGACAAATACAAAAAGAACACAATGTTGCAATTTACCCCAAGAATAAGAATAAAATGGTTTTTATTCTTCAATTTCCAAGAAATTTTCTCATTACATTGGTCTCATGACTTGCAAAATCTCAATCTATACAAAAATTAATTCTCATACTTCTATCCCTCTCTTCAGACTAATGGTTCTTGAATTGGTTACAAAAATAATTTTCAACAATTATAAAACTAACTTTTACTAATAATGAATAGGTGGGCTCATTTGGGATATTAATACTTTGAAATTTTAATACTATATAAAATAAAATATATAATATTAATGAACATTTTTAAAATAGCACAATTATGAAATTTAA
>APFE030637827.1:0-24013 GCA_000404065.3 Pinus taeda
CCATGTTTTCAATATGCTGTCGTATAAATCGAAGTTGTGGCCATGCTCATTGACATTTTATTCTGACATAATGTTTTCTATAAATTTCTAAAAATATGCTTCCAACTTCTCTGTTACATTTAGTGTTGTGTTGTTGCTTTAAACGAAATTCAACATTTGGATATTGTTTAGCATTCTAGACATATATCTCCTAATAATATAATACTACAACGAAAAGTTATGTTCAGCACAACAAATTGCTTCCACACAGTCAAAGCTTTACACAAGGTATAACGTACTTCAAAAAATATAAATCCAAAAATCATAGATATAAATTAAATTAAATTAGTTTTGATCTTGTTGAGAAAATTTGTTTTTAATGCCTATGTCTTGAATCTAAACATATTGTGAACTAGTTGTTATTTACAAATTGAACTACACGAACTATTTTGCATTCAAAACCACTTGAATATATCAATTTTATGACAATGTTTTTTATTTGTATTTTACCATATGCTCTGAAACTTTGTTTATATCTCATACTATATTAATGATTAAAATAAAATTAACATTATTGCTAACTACAATTCATCTAAGTTAAGATTTGATTAAATTGTTTAAGCGCGGACTGTGAATCTGTCCAACGATGTAAAAACTGAATTTTCCAATCTAAAATATTACCAATAATATTAGAAATAAAAGCATTTAGTGTGAAGTGTTGAGTTCTGCACAAAAAAACTTTCTACGTACATTGAAATTCCTCTATACAAACAAATCTTTTGTTCAATGAAATGTGGTTTCGTACATAATTTTATGTGCATTCCACATAACTTTTACTCAATTGACAACTCGTATGCATTATCTATAACTAAAGTATTAACAATAGTACTAGCAATAAAAGCATTTAGTACAAATTTTGTGCGATCAAAGTTAACGAAGGTGTCTTTTTTGTTCTAAAATTACCGGATGACCTACGTTTTACTAAATTGAGTGTCGATATGCATTATTTTTAACTAAAATATTAGCAGTTAGTGAAAAATGTGGAAATCCACACAAAGAGAACTTCCACAAGAGCCTAAACAAATAGATATTTGAAATATTCGAAAATAAGCATTATTTACACCTAAAAGTATTAGCAATAACTTTGTATATGTCTCCAGATATAGCATGTTCAGAGGAAGTTTTGCAAATGTCGTTGGGCAGAGCAACCAGTGTAGAACAAGCATGGGATAAGACAAAAATCTAGACAAAATGTAAACCCCACTTCATTAGTTACAGAGATAGGGGATATGCATTATTTATTGCTATTTAAAATTAGCAACAATATCAAGTCCAATAGTTACCTCGGTATTATTGCAAACAACAAATATGCATTGTTTAGTACTAAAATATTAGCAATAAAAACCTTTAGTGTGAAGTGCGGCGATCCATGCAATGAAAGCTTCCTCCGTTCAATGTACTTCTTACACACTCCCACACAAATGACTTATTTGAAACATATTCGGAGATACGAACATAGGCATAAAGATATACATGTGCAGATGGAGCTTTGTGGACATCATTATGCAAAGCAAGTAGAGTGGAAAAGGCATGGTCTGACATAGAAATGTGGGAAAAATATGTACTCACAAAACACCCACATTCAATATTAATGTGGTTTTGTACATAATCACTTAAATAGTAGTAGTTATAACTAAAATATGAGCAATAATATTAGCAGTTAGTACAAAGTGCATATATCCACCCGCACAAGAGCTTAAAAAAATACATATTCGAAATATTTACGATTAAAATCTTAGAAATTACTCTATATTTACTAGATTAGCTAATTGCTCTGGTATAGTCTACCCATGCGTTGAGACAGAAATGTGGGCGAAATGTTGACCCCACTTAGTTAATTGTCGAGACAAATATGTATGCATTATTTATCGCACATTGAAAGCTTCCTCCGCACAAAGAAATTTCTTCGCACTTCTGCACAAATTAAAATATTATTAATAAGATAAGGGGGGATGGGGCGGTGGCAGGATACTCGTTGTGCAAAGATACTTTTACAAATTTCCAGATCGTATATCATATGAATGTTTACGAAGGACAAGGTATGTGCGGGAGAACAGGGACTATTATCATGTTTCATTGTGCGGAGCTTTTACTGTGTGAATTACGAAGTTTTTACGAAAGAGCAGTTGCACAGGGCTTTTGATTTTAGAGCTACGTATCTTTGCAGAATGATTAGTATTGTTAGTTTCCATTGTGTGGGGTGGTGCATAAAGTATTGTTCCAATGTTATAATTTTCCCAGGCCATGCAACATTGATCTACCTTATTGGATATAATCAATTAAATAATAATCTAAGCATAGACAATGTTATTAAGCGAATATGCCTAATTATTTACAATTAAAATATTATCATTAATATAAGCATAAAATATTCATTTTTAATATTAAACTATTGGCAATAAAAGCCTGTAATGCAAACGTAGGTTGAAAAGCTTTATTCAAAAAGAATCAATTAAATAGCTATAGAGATGAGGACAACCATACAATGAAAGCTTGAAATATTCTTCAGCGCAATGGACTTTTTAATTATTATCTAGGGAAGGAGTTGTGCAGGGATGGTTATTCGTGTGCAAAGGTTATGCGGAGAATAAACGCATGTGTAGAATTTATGTGGGATTAGGCAAATGCAAAGGATCCTTTTAATTGTAATGTGTTTTGATATTGGTTTTAATTCAGTTGGTTGAATGTGGAAGTGCATACAATGGAATCTTGAGAGCTTAAATGACAAAATGACCAGTTGTGCGCACAAAGCTTTGCAGACCCGAAATAAGATGTTGGAAGGTCATTTTTGTTATGTGTCTGTGGAAACGGTAATAACAATATATAACAAATGCGGAATAATAAAAATGAAATGCGAAACCCATATTAATGATTCACCTTTGCCAATTTTTTATTCACATTTGCCAGTTTCTTGGCTGATGAACTTGTTTTGTAAGGCTCATTGTGTGACAAGTGCATATGCTCTGCATTGTTATCCTTTACCAATAAATAATTTCATTTTAATGTATTTTAACTAAGCCAGATAATAATTATGAACAAAAACTAAAAATTAATCTGCTTAACGATTCACCTTTGCCAATGTTTTATTCACATTTGCCAGTTTCTTGGCTGATGAACTTGTGTTGTAAGGCTCATTGTGTGACAAGTGCATATGCTCTGCATTGTTATCCTTTACCAATAAATAATTTCATTTTAATGTATTTTAACTAAGCCAGATAATAATTATGAACAAAAACTAAAAATTAATCTGCTTAACGATTCACCTTTGCCAATGTTTTATTCACATTTGCCAGTTTCTTGGCTGATGAACTTGTGTTGTAAGGCTCATTGTGTGACAAGTGCATATGCTCTGCATTGTTATCCTTTACCAATAAATAATTTCATTTTAATGTATTTTAACTAAGCCAGATAATAATTATGAACAAAAACTAAAAATTAATCTGCACGCGCCTCCTGTGCGTTCCCCTGACCTAGCAGCAGACTGTTGGTCCTTTCTTTGCAGTGCGAGGCCTCTGGCCTTTGGCCTTCCATGGCCTCTTCGATCCCTACCATGGAGGGCCCTGATCAGACCGATGCAGATGTGTGCTTGTCTGCTGCAGATGTGTTTTCCGCCTTAATCAAATCTCTTCAACCTCAGAGAGCTCGCCCTGTGCTGTCGAAGTTTGTCAAGAAACTGGATGGGTTGCAAGAGTTCATCCTTCCTCCTTCGATACCACGAATGGCTGCTCTCTCTTTAGCTGAGCGGGGGCTCATCAGACAGTTCACCAGCCTATGGCCTTCCCCGAAAACTGTTCAACGATGGATCGAAAGAAACTGGGCAGACAAAGTTAATGGCAAAATCTCCATTCGTTTCTGTGGAAAAGGCTATTATACTTTCCACTTTGAATCTAGAGCAGACAAGGACCTAATCTTCAGAAATGGGTCGTACTTCATGGACTCTCGTGGTCTGTACCTGAACAAATGGACTCCAGATTTCGATCCTGAGCTGGATCTCCCTAATGTTGTTCCGGTCTGGATTCGTCTCCCACACCTCCCGCTCCACTGCTAGGAAGATGACTCGATTCGAGCCATCAGCAATGCTGTTGGAAAATACATTGATCGGTGTGAGCCCAAGGATAATATGCAGGCATGTGCGTGGATATGCGTTGAAGTTGATCTCGGCAAGGGTCTTCCAGAAGCAATCAAACTAAAAGTGGACGATTGGACGCATATTCAGCAACTGGACTACGAACAAATTCCTTTCAAATGCAAGGTATGCCACGAATATGGCCATTTTCCCAATCGTTGTTCTAAAATTATTAATGTTGAACCTGCTCAATCAGAAGAACAATGGGAAATTGTAAAGAAAAAGAAGACTGCCTCTGGCTTGAAAGCAAACCCTGAAGAGGCTCCTC
Source organism: Pinus taeda (assembly GCA_000404065.3). Lineage (NCBI taxonomy): Eukaryota > Viridiplantae > Streptophyta > Pinopsida > Pinales > Pinaceae > Pinus > Pinus taeda. The sequence goes on from APFE030637827.1 coordinate 4,434, forward strand.
CCAAAACTGCCCCTCCCAAGCCTAATCCCCCTTCAGCTCCGCCCAAAGCCTCCTCCTCAGCTGTCCCTTCTCCCTCCTCTCCTCTTCGTCCACCCATCTTCCCCACCTCGGGGCCATCCACTGGCTCCCCCTTGATCTCTTCAAATCCCTTTGGCGCCCTCTCTCCCTGATAATGACCCCCTGATCCCCCTTGAAAATGACCCCCCCATCCTTCTTTCTCTTTCTCAATCCTCCCCCTCCCATTCCCTCGCCCCACCCCCACCCCGATCTACTAGAAGCTCCACGAAAGAACATGGAATCAATCAAGAATCTCAAAAAAAAGGACCTGGTAGGAAATCAAGTAAATAGCAAAGGAATGAAAATGCTCAAAAAGACATCGCCATGGGAACTCAAACTCCCATACAAACTTATATATTGGGGCAAAATAGCAATGAAATAATACATAAGGAGCAAGGGGGACAAGCATCCCTCCGAAACCCAAATACTCAATGATGAAAGTCATATCATGGAACTGTAGGGGACTAAGGCACCCCTCAAAAATTGCTGGCCTGAAAGATCTCACAGCTCATGAGAAGTCAGGAATTGTAATGATTCAGGAAACAAAGCAAAGACTGCAAGAGATGACAAGAATTATAGAACAGCTCAGGCACTATGAAGGACAAATATGTGAAGCAAGAGGAGCTTCTGGTGGTATCACCATAATGTGGAACAAAAATACTTGGAAATGCACATCCAAAACTGTCAATCCATATTGGATCAAAGTCACACTAGAAAAACAAGCAGAGGATAAGCAAATAGTCATTTATAACATTTATGCTCCGAATCATTTCAGAGACAAAGATCAGTGTTGGGCCACACTTCAGGAAGACATCCAAACTGAAGACAATAGAAATATCATATTTGGGGGAGACCTAAATCTTATATTACACTCCAATGAAAAAATAGGAGGCATTTTTACTCATGATCCTTATAGAGCAAAGCTAGAAAACATTATGCAAGAGTGCGATTTAGTGGATATCATTCCAAAAAATCGGAGGTACACTTGGAACAACCGCAGGCTGGGCAGAGATAACATTCTGGAGCGCCTTGACAGAATTTTGGTAAACACTTCTTTCCTCTCTAAGTTTTCCACTGCTCATGCTGATATGCTGCCTTATTCGGCCTCCGATCACTACCCCATTAGCATTGTTCTTGAAGCACATTGTCCATTGGGTTCGTTGCCTTTTAAATACAATTCTCTTTGGCGTAGCAATCCTATTGTGGATCATATTGTTCAAACAGCCTGGCATCATCATATAAAAGGATCATCGGGATTCATTTGGGAATGCAAGATGAAGAATACAAAACATGCCCTGAAGGAATGGGTGAAGCAGCATTACAAATAACCAAAAAATATCAAAGATGAGCTAAAGAATAAATTGAAAGAAACTCACAAGAAAATTGAGGAAAATGGGTTGTCCCAAGGGGATAAAGCATTAGAAAGTGATATATATTATCAGTTGTACCGAGTTAACAAAGAAGAAGAGCATAAATGGATAATTAAGTCAAGACAGCTTTGGCTTCATGGACGAGACAAAAATACAGCCTTCTTCCATAAGCAAGCAACTATCCGGAAAGTCAGAAATAATGTCACCATGATCAACGATGAGGAAGGCCGCCCTCAAAAAACCCAAGAAGCTATCAAGCAAACTGCCTCAACCTATTACAGTACTCTCCTAACTGAGACAAAGGAAACAGAGGATTATTCAGACCTCCTACATCATATGCCCAAAGGAATCAGTGAGGATATTAATGCAGACTTGACTAAAGAGATCAATGAAGAAGAAATACATGATGCCATCTGGGCTCTCCAGCCAGATAAAGCCCCAGGTCCAGATGGCTTCCCTATCTGTTTCTGTAGAACATACTAGGCAGTAATAAAAAAAGATCTTGTCAAAATGCTAAGATGGGTCCAACGTAAATGCAAAATTGGAGGATTTACTAATGCCACCCATCTTGCCCTTATCCCTAAAGAAATCGACCTTTGACTTTCTCACGCTTTCGCCCAATATCCGTGTGTAACTCATCATATAAAATTTTGACAAAAATCTTGGCTACTCGCCTAAAACCTATCCTCCCCACTCTCATATCTGAAAATCAAGGGGGTTTTTTGGCCAATAGGCAAATTTCGGACTCCATCCTTCTTGTCCAAGAGGCCATTCACTCTAGTCAAACCCGAAATGAGAAAGGCTTCATCTTAAAGTTAGACTTAGCCAATGCCTTTGACCGTGTCAGACATTCCTTCCTGTTTGTTGTGCTTGAAAAAATGGGATTTGCCACTTCCTTTATTAGCCTTATCAAAGCCTGCATTACAGGACCTTGGATCTCCCCTCTTCTAAATGGTAGACCTGGACCTTCCTTCCAATCCTCTCGAGGCCTTAGACAAGGCTGCCCTCTCTCACCTTATCTCTTTATATTAATGGCTGAGTCTTTTTGTAGAGCTCTAGATTACAATCATCGCATGGGCCTCATCACCGGGATCAAATTTGACAATGGAGTCAAAAACATCAATCACTCTCAGTTTGCCAATGATACTCTTCTAATGGGGGGAGCTTCAAACATCATAGCCCGTCGTTTTAAAACCCTCCTAGATAAATACATGAGCTACTCCGGAGGTCTGATAAATCATCTTAAGAGCTGTATCTATGGGTGGAACACCTTGGCACATGTTCTCCATAGGATTGCTTGTACTCTTGGGGTTCCTTGTAAGTTGAATTGGGAGCAATTTACTTATTTGGGAATGCCTGTAAGTGCCGGCAACTTGAAAGCTATAGCTTGGGAAGTTATTATTGACAAAATGAAAAGGAAGATACAGCATTGGGGCACTTCTTGGCTTAACCCTGTAGGGCGCATAATTCTTCTGAAAGCAGGCCTCTCCTCCCTGCCCTTGTACTGCTTTACACTTTTACAAGCCCCCGCTAACTTCCATTTTAAAATGGATGGTCTCCTTCGTCACTTTCTTTGGCAAGGAGGGAGAATTGAAAAAAAAAATACAACTTGGTAAGCTGGAAGCAGGTCACTCAGCCATGTGAGAATGGAGGGCTGGGAATCATATCATCTAAATTCCTAAATCTCGCCTTTGCTGGCAAGCTGGTTTGGAGACTCATAACTAGAAGGAATGCTTGGTGGAAAACTGTTCTCGAAAAAAATACCTCAGCCACCCAAGGCACCAGCTTTTGGATCATGAGCTCCCCAACAGAGCATGTTCTAAAATCTGGAGGATGTGTAAGAAATTTATTCCTTTTCTTGACCAAAACACTTCCAAAGTGCCAAAAGGAGGTAGATACATAAGAATTGGAGAAGACAAAATAATGGGGCAAAAGCCCATAAGCCAACGGCCTGGTACTCAACAGGTTCTAGCTCTTTTCAGCAGCGTAGGTATTCAAACTCTGGCCCAAATCTCTCAATGGGAAGCCCACTCCCAAACTTGGAAAGGTTGGCGTTTCCCTCATATACCAGCAGATGCAGAAATTAGTCTCAACAACCTGAAAACTTATCTTCATGGTATAGCGCCCTCCAAACGCTACCTTGCTGACGAATTTCGATGGGATCCCTTAGGCACTATCTACACTATTAAGGTTGCTTATCATTAGATCTGCACCAACGAGTATCCCACGGCAATCTGGGCACATTGGAGACTTGTTTGGAAGGTAGAAACCCTTCCCAAAATCAAATTCTTCTTATGGATCCTCTTAAGAGGGAAAGTCCTCACTGCTGAGAACCTCAGAAAGCGAGGAATAATTGGACCATCACGCTGTCCAAACTGCCAAAACGAAGAAGAGACAATCCAGCATCTATTTATAGATTGCTCATTTGCTTCAGCCTGCTGGAAGGAAGCCTTTCGGAGTCACAAGCCCCCTTGGGTGCCTGGCACTAATATATCTGAAGTGTTGCACATATGGAAAAAGAGCTACCCGTGGGGAAGAAAAGAAAACAATACAGCTCGAAGGGTCTAGAATGCCCTGCCCTGTGCACTTCTCTGGAACATCTGGCTAGCAAGAAACAGAATGATCTTCAAAGGCACAAAAATTAATGTTAGAAAGCTCTATAACAAAGCTTGGAATCTCAACTTGGAAACTCTATCCACAAAATGTCATGGGAATCTGAAGGTGTTGGACCTAACAGTCGAAGAAAGGAATTACATAGGGCATATTCTGGACAGAAGCAGCATAGAACAAAAAAGACGTGATCCCAATAGCAGAGACAACCCCAGATGCAGCTGGAAAATCAGGATGAAAGATGAAGAATTTGCTCGGTGGCTCAGGAACAGCAACAATCATTATCTTTTTTTCGATGGAGCCTCCAAATCCAACCCAGGAATGGCTGGGGCTAGAGGTCTCATTTGCAACGGTAATGGATATGTGTTAACTGAATATGAATGGGGTCTGGGCCATGCTTCAAACAACAAGGCTGAAGCTTTTGCCCTCCTTCAAGGTTTTCTCCAGCTTTAGAAACTTGGTATATCCAAGGCTATTATCATCGGAGACTCTGCCATTATCATTGGTCTGATGACAAGCAACAGAAAAGCCCAAAATCTGAGTCTGCAGCAAATCATCGAGCGATGCCACTCTTTGGACCAGCAAATGAAAGGAAATCTTTATTACCACGTCCTTCGATCTCTTAACAAAACTGCAGACAAAATGGCAAATAAAGCCTGCTCACACCCTGTTGGAAACCTTCGGTGCAATGGCACTGACCATCACTTTTTCTTGCCATGATCAGGCTCTATCCACTTTGCAGATCCACCTCACAGCAGATCACTGTTCGTGGTCTCCGAAGCTCTCTGCCCTGCCTCTCTGCAAAGAACCAAATATTTGCCTCCTATCCAATGGCATTAGCCACCACAGATTTAACATCTTCAGCACCAAACTCGGACTCTCTCTGGACCGCCCTCTCAAATCCCTCAAAGCTCTGTGTTCTCAACAGTTCCAAAATTTCGCGCTCAATCAATTGTTTTCCTACTCCTGTTGACCTCTTCCTATCTCCAGCCTATCGATCTCAGGCGCATGTTGGTGTCTCTACATCTCTGCTCCCCTAGACAGAGTGTCCCTTTCCCAACTTTAATCCTCTGGCGACCTTGTACTCATCCGAGTCCGCTTCACAGGAGGTTTTGCTGTGTCCTTGTCTAGTCCATTCTGCCTATACAAGTGGCATAACTTTTTTATGCACTTTCCATTATAACCCCTTGGAAATAAATGACATTTTCACTGCTTGTTTTTTAGTTCTGGATACAGCAGCTGGAGTCTGGTGCGACAGGAAGTCAGTGATTACTAGTCCCCGGACAGGAAGAAACATTGTAGATGCAGCTAGTGGGGAAGCATCGCTCGAACTCACAAGGCGTTGTCGTCATAATGTTTGAGCTATGGGTGATATAGTTTTCAAATATGGTGGCTTGCGAGAAGATCGTAACCTCAGTGGGCGGCAAACATTACACATCTGCAAAAATTAAAAATGAAGTGCAAAACCTGTTATATTTTATTACAGTTTGTCAGAGTTTATACAGCATTTCGCTTCTTCACTGCGACGGAAACAAGTTGTAATGCTGATTCACTCATCAATTGCATCTGTTGTTGGATCTTCATATTCCAACATCACTCTGTAAAACTGGAGATCCGTCTCCCTCCTTTTTTCTTTTGAATAAGAGCCAGCAACCGATTTTGTGAAAAAAAAATAATAATTATGAACAAAAGAAAAAATGGTTACTAATTATGCGAAAGAATTTGTGTGGAGATGACAATAACGAGAAAATGCAAGTGTGAAAAACACTCTTGAAGAAGGATTTAATAACGTAACTACAAGAAAACAACTAGCTATGCTGAGAAAGCTATCTAGAAACATATTGAAACTTCCTCTGCACAATACAGCTCATCCGCTCTTCTGCACATATGCCTAATTATTTACAATTGAAATATTATCATTAATATAAGCATAAAGTATTCATTTTTATACTAAATTATTGGCAATAAAAGCCTTTAATGCAAACATAGGCTGAAAATCTTTATGTAAAGAGAATCAATTAAATAGCGATAGAGGCAAGGACAATTGTACAATTAAAGCTTGAAAGCTTCATCCGCGCAATGGACTTTTTAATTATTATCTAGGGAAGGAGTTGTGCAAAGATGGTTATTAGTGTGTGGAGATCATGTGGAGAACAAATGCATGTGCGGAATGAGGAAAATGCAGAGGAGTCTTTTAATTGTAATGCCTTTTGATATTGGATTTAATTCATCTAGTTGAATGCAAAAGTGCATACAATGGAAGCTTGAAAGCTTAAACGAAAAAATGACTAGTTGTACAGAAAGCTTTGCAAACACATAATAATATGTTGCAAGGTCGTTTTCGTTATGAATTTGTGAAAACAGTAATAAAAACATATAGAAAATGTGGAATAATAAAAATTAAATGTGAATCTCGCATTAACGATTCACCTTTGTTGATTGTTGGTTCGCATTTGCCAAATTCTTGGTCGATGAACTTGTTTTGTAAGGCTTGATATATAGCAAATGCAGAATAATAAAAATGAAATGTGAATCCCACATTAATGATTCACCTTTGTCGATTTCCACTTCACATTTGCCAATTCCTTAACTAAAGAACTTGTTTTGTAAGGCTCATTGTGTGGACAAGTGCATATGCTCCGCCTTGTTATCCTTTAGCAATAAATAGTTTCATTTTAATTTATTTTAGCTAAAACAAATAATAATTATGAACAAAAGACAAAATGGTTACAAATTGTGCTAAAAAAATTGTGTGGAAATGGTAATAACGAGAAAATGCAAGTGCGAAAAACACTCTCAAATAAGGATTTAATAACGTATATATGAGAAAACGAATAGTTGTGCAGAGAAGGCTATCCAAAAACGAAAGAAATGCACAACACACTCCCTTGGCCAATTAATTAGCGGCAGAGGCAGGGACTATGTTGCATCACATCTATTCACATTGTTGTAATTAGATAACATGTTAGGTTAAATAAATACTATAATTGAAAAATAAATATGATCAAGGAGGTATTATATTATAACAATGTTAGTATTGAAATGAGGGAAGAAGATATCACATTAATCTATAAACTTACATCCCAACCCCAACCTTCATATTGATGAATCTTTTGGTATAATTAATGTCTTATAAACTATCAGTATGTCATGGTTATTATATATGTGGGATTATTAACAATTTTGATACCCAATGCTCGTGTTAACACTAAATTTGGAAGATGAATGATGAATATTAATGTGCAATAGGATCCCAACACAAGGACATGACACATTAATAAGATAACAAAATATCACAAAATAACAACCACTAGCCAAATAGTCCAATGGGTTAGCTTAACTAATTTTCATTAATATTGTTGGCCAGTTAGCTAGTTTTGTGTCGACGTCTGCCCTTTTCTATCTCCCTAGTTGCGGCGCACTCATCTACATCAATAGATTTATTATTGATTCCATCCACTAATGTGGATACACAACCCTTTGGTTTCTTCACAAAGTTTTCCCTGGAAAAAGACACAACCACAAGTTGAATACAACCCATACGACATGATGCCACAACCATAGGTGATGTAAATACAAGAGTGGGGGAACATGTTATCACATCAAGCACTTGTACCCAAAAACCAACTTTGGAATTGAAAAAGATTTTAGTGCAAGCAATGCCATACAAGCCATCTCCATCTCGTTATGGTTATGTACTATGTAAGATTATTTGTAAAACACACTCACAAATTAGAAGAAGTATATTAATGCTCAATAAAATATCCTGGTAAGGATGTGCAAATGTGATAATATAACATGTAACATCAAATAGATAACAACCACAAGTCAAAGATGACCCACAGGGCATCATAAAAAAAAAAAAAAAATCACATTATATTCTTAGTTTTAGTACTACAAAAAGATTTCATTTCTACAAATTTGAGTAATTATGAGATATATTGTAAATGCTATTATTGTATATAGATATTCCGTACATTGAGAGCATGAAGTTATATTGAATACCAAAGTGTATTGTAATTTTTATTAGAGATTTTACTCAATTTCAAAAAAAAATTGTTACATATCCCTAACTCCCTATGGGACCTCTTGTTTTTTTATCTCATTATTTTAATAGAGAGGAAGAGACACAAGGACCTTGTTAGCCTCTAAATATGGGGATGGGGAAATAATGGGAAAAATATAATATTATATTATAATTTTCCTATTATTACCCCCACCCCACCAATATTATATTTTCCCATTATTTACCCCCACCCACCCTTGAGAATATACTAATCATGAGGGCGGGATTGGAGCGAAATAATGGGAAAAATATGGGTGGGGTGGGGTAAATAATGGGAAAATTATAATATGATGGTTCTTCCTTGCATTATTTTCTAAGACAACCATGATGTTGATTCCCAACCTTTGAGATGGAAATTTTCCTTTTCATTTATTTATGAGTGCGATACAAAATGTAAGAGAAATATTCCTCAATTTGGTATTTATTTTTCCATATACTCGACATAGCCTTTCCTCCTGCAACTATTTGGGTTGTGTTAAAAACTCAAACTAATTGAATTAGTTCTTAGTTGTGCTATTGCATGTTTTTCATGTCGTAAGATGTTGAGTTTCAAGTAACTTTGTTCTTTGATATACTCTTGTTTGTTGAAGTTGTATATGTAATATTGTTGTTTTCTTTTGGCTTGTTTTTTTAATTCCATTTTCCTTTCATGTAACAATCCTGAACATGAGTTTCTAGTGGCTTTCTATCCACTAGGCATCTTTCTTTCTTTGATAGTCCACTCTTCAAATCATTTTATTCATTATTGTTTACATATTTTATTCCTTGTTTTAAACTCATTTTCGTCGCTTTTAACAATAATTGTATTGTTGTACATGGTTGCCTTTTTTTATCTATACAAAATTAATGTTCTTAATAACTCTAATTCTGTTGGATATAGTTGTGTTTCAATAATAGAATGGCAGACTCACCTCTGAAGATCTCTGCAAGTGACTAGGGTTTTTCCCTAGCAAACTAGTCCTCTCTTTGATTATGTATATGTCCTCATATATTTCCGTAGCATGGCTCTAGCAACCCAGATAATGATGAATCTTCATGATTCAATGGAGAAGATAGTCACTCTTGAAGGAATGGAAACTATTTTTGCAAGTTCTTCTTCTCAGACAGCTCAAGCGAAGGTTTCGTACAGTGCCAAGTTGAAATTCAAATTTTTTCTCCCAACAGTTCAAGAAGCTCCTACCTTTGATGTTTCCTTGTGGAAATAAGCATTTAGCAGTGCAATTTTATTTTTAGATTAAGGACTGGTTTTTAGATTTAATGGGCTTTTTCGCGACTGAATGATCTTCATAAGTGGACCTTTTATTCATGGAAACCTCTTGTGTATGATGGGTTGAATAGTTATCCTCTAGCTTAAGATTTTTTTTGTTTTTGTCTTTGATAATCTTAAGGATAATAATATTATTTGGGATTTCGGGCCCTGGTTTTGGGGACGTATTGGCCTTTTTATGCAGTCATTATCTCCTTCTTTTGATCCAGTTATAGCAACAATATCCTCGACTCCAGTTTGGGCAAGGCTTCTGAACCTTCCTCTACATCTTTGGAATCTCCCTATGTTACCTTTGATTGGAAATTCAATAGGGAAATTTTATTGTGTAGTTTAGAAACTAAACATTTCCTGAGTACTTATGCTTGAATATGCATGGAAATGGATTTTAATAAAGGTATTCTTGCCAAGATAAATTTAATGGATCTAGATTATGTATGGGTTTATAAGTTTGACTATGAAAATGTCCCATTTTGATATTAAGCATGTTATGAAATGAGTCATGTAATCAAGAATTACACCAAGTGATTGCGGAATAATAGAACCTAGAAAAATAGACGAACGCCCAAGTGATGGGAAGGTGTTAAGACAGAACATTATACTGTATACAAGGAAGAAGAGACTTGGGACAAGGAGAAAGCAAAAGAAAGTCAGGAATAAGTGCATGTCAAAGAGGATCCACTGAATTTAGAAACAGATGAGGATCAAGCCTAGCAAACCCTTGTGAACTCTGGATCTCGTAGGAAAAAAAGCTAGAAATGTGATTTCTTGGGTTGATGAGGCATGTGGGAAAAGTGATAAAGGAAACAAATATCACTCTTGAAAGAGAAACACTCTCAATCCACTAAAAAATATGGGTTGGATTCAAGTTGGGAAAATAGGGCAAAAACATCTCACCAAGGAAATGAGAAGCTAGTCAAAGTCAAATTGATTAGCAATAAGAAATGGAAAGCAAATGTATTTGGATCTTGGGAGTATTTTGGAAAAAAATAGTTGGGAAGGGAACAAAATTATTGTATTATGGAGTTATCGCTTAAGAGTTTGGACTGAATCACCATGCTCAATCTCAAACCCACAAGGAATATTGACAACTTTGAAGAAATGTAACAATTTTAGGTCGAAGCCCAACTTTTTTTAATAAAACTCTCATATTTCGTTCCTAAAAAAAAAAAAGTTATGTTTTAATTAAGAGTCTCTCATAGAGGGAGTTGTTTTTTACTCTTAAAAAACTCGTTATAATATGCTTTGTATTCCTTTAATCCAATAAACCTTATCCATTTTTAAATATGTTTGATTCTCATGATTCATTTCACTAAAAATTACATTATGAGCATATGAAAGAGGAAGTAAACCATTTTCCAATTCAAATATTTTTATCCTACATATATTTTACAACAGCCTCCTTGTAATATGTATATCATCTTAGTTTATCATTGAACACTAGTCTCAAATATGGATAGTGTTGGGTTACTAGTAGCTTACTTTCTATGCTTTGAACACTAGTCCCAAATATAGATAGTTTTAGGTTACTAGTAGCTTACCTTCGATGCCAATTTTTGGTTGTTTTGTTATTCTTTCTAATAAGAAGACTATTTAAATGTTACTTTTATTTATGTTTACGTTCATTTATAATCATGTATACTAAATAGTGCTTTAATTGTTAATGTTTAGTCTTTTATATAAAATATATATTTATTACAATTCCTATTTTACTTACCCTACATCCACCTTTCTAGTTTATCCATTCCTCTATCTTATCTTTCTAGTTTATTCATTCCTTTATCTTATCTAGGGGAAAGGGGACAACACTATATCTCTCTCATGTCACTATTAAAACACTCTTAAACATTTACTATATCTCTCTCATGTCACTATTAAAACACTCTTAAACATTTTCTAATAATTATTATACAAGCTATTTATTTTTTTCTAGCTTATCCATTCCTCTAACTTATCTTTCTAGTTTATTCATTCCTCTATCTTATCTAGGGGAAAGGGAACAACACTATATCTCTCTCATGTCACTATTAAAACACTTTTAAACATTTTCTAATAATTATTATACAAGCTATTTAATTTTTTCTAGTTTATCCATTCCTATATCTTATCTTTCTAGTTTATTCATTCCTCTATCATATCTAGGGGAAAGGGGACAACATTATATCTCTCTCATGTCACTATTAAAACACTCTTAAGCATTTTCTAATAATTATTATACAAGATATTTAATTTTTTCTAGTTTATCCATTCCTCTGGCTTATCTTTCTAGTTTATTCATTCCTCTATCTTATCGAGAGGAGAGGGGACAACACTATATCTCTCTCATGTCACTATTAAAACACTCTTAAACATTTTCTAATAATTATTATACAAGTTATTTACAATAAAAAGGATATGGAAATGTCTCCCTTCAATCCTATGTTGGCAAATTTGGTTAGCTCGAAACAAATGCATTTTCAAAGAACAAAAGCCAAATCTAGGCAAGATCTAAACAAAAAATTGGAGCCAAGTTGCAGAGATAATCAGTACAAATGGTATTTCAAAAATGGACCAGAATAATTATAACAAGAAGAGAAAGACTGGTACAGTAAAGCAATGTTAGAAAACAAAGCAAAAGAAGCAGTTATAGCAAATAATAAAGAATCCCACACAAACAAGAATTGGAAATTAAGATTGGAGGACAAAGAATTTGCAGAATGGATAAAAGAACAGAAGAGACACATTCTCTTTTTTGATGGAGCTGCAAAAAATAACCCAAGCAAAGCAAGGGCAAGAGGAGTTATACTAGACCCAAATGAACAAAAAATAATAACCTATGAATGGAGCCTGGGAGAAATGACAAACAAGAGGGTTGAAGCATACAACCTTCTCTTAGGCACAAGGCTTTTAAACAAAAACGCATTCAAAAACCCTATAATAATAAGGGACTATGCTATCATAATAGTCGCTCTGTATGCCAATAGGGACTTAAAAAGCATAGCCATCAATAAAATTTATCAAAGGATCAGAGCAAGTTTTGAAAGTCTGGGAAATATAACCTTAAAGCACATCCTGAGAAACCAAAACAAGGACGCAGATAGCCATGCCAACAAAGTAATTGACAGACTAGTGGGCATAGTCAAAGAGAACAATGAAGTTTATGAAGAAAGTATCCCTTGACACCTCTCCTAGTATAAAGAATGAGAATGTATACCATGATCCACATGTATCAGTTCAGGCTCCGAGGCGACCCGAGACAATATGGCATTCAACAGCAATAGATTTCCTCACAACAGAGATCAATAATTTAGGGCCAAAAACCACAAATCAATGAAGAAAGGCCGCAAAGTAGGAGCGTGGAGACTGATGAAGATTTCTCGCACAGGTATTGTGGGACTCTGGTGGCCGAGGTCTAAATTCAGTTGCAGTAGAAGAGGAACTCGGAAATGTCGTCACAGTTGTCGATGGTGGTAGATCAACAGCCATCGGGCACTCTCTTGCACGAGAGTTAAACAATAAGAAAAGGCGGGATTGTAAATTGGAATGGTATTTCATGCAGAGTTTCGACGTTAAGTGGTTTCGGGAGGGAACCACCCGATTCCACTCACTGATGGACACATATCATGTGGGCGGTGTGAGAATACCACCTTTTCGGGCGGGTACTCTCCGCGCGATTTGCCCACCCAATATTCTTGCAAATCATTGGATCTATCGTGTGTGGATCGACGGAGAAAGTGGAACATGCAAGTTGTTTGACCGGTCAGATCTGACAGAGGATTTTCTACAGTGGAGATCGAGTCTTATAAAGGTAAGCTTTGAAGATCGCACCAAGGCTTCGAAAAAGCGGAATTCATTAATTATCATGTGTTGTGTATATGCCGATTTTTCGAGGATAATGGTCTTTGACTTTACCCGCCTTTTCAAAAGTTAAGTCATTTTTTGGAGTTCAAGTCGCCTTTTGGAAAGTTAACCCACATCTCAGAACCACGAAACTAGCTCATTTGTTTTGAAGTTTATTGATTCTGGGCAGCAAAAGTAGTTGCAGGGACTGCACTCTCATTTACGCACTACTTTTGAACTTTCCCTCCCATGATTGTACAAAGAACTAGCTTCCTTTCCCTCTTTTTTGCAAGATATATAAAAAAAGTAACCGACTGTGTTAATATATATATATATGATACAAGCTATTTAATTTTTTCTAGTTTATCCACTCCTCTATCTTATCTTTCTAGTTTATTCATTCCTCTATCTTATCTAGGGGAGAGGAGACAACAATATATCTCTTATCTCACTATTAAAACGCTCTTAAACATTTTCTAATGATTATTATACAAACTATTTAATTTTTCCTAATTTATCCATTTCTCTATCTTAACTTTCTAATTTATTCATTCCTCTATCTTATCTATGGGAAAAAAGACAACACTATATCTCTCATGTCACTTTTAAAACACTCTTAAACATTTTCTAATAATTATTATACAAGCTATTTAATTTTATATTTTATATCTTTTCTTTTTCCCTTTAATAACTACTTATTTCATTATTTACAATTTATAATCCATTGACCATTTATATTTATATTTTTTTTTAATTATTAATGTGTTAAATATTATCCACTAGATTTAACCACACATCAACATTCGATTATAAAATAAATTTAAATTAACAAGAGTTGGTATCCATAACGTTGACATGAAAATTAGTTACAAAGATGTGTCTTGCAACTTAATTTAAGGAGATGACAATGGCGTCCCCTTTAATGCAATCCCATGATTGTTTATATGAGTAAGATGGACGTGACATGGACTTTCCAACTTGTAATTTTAAAATACAAACATTGTCTATTCTGGTTGGCATGACTTTATGTCTCTATTCATTTCTAACAGAATTTGGTAATACCACCAAATTCATGTACCTAGAATTGGTATTTTTAGATTCTTGGTTTCATGAACCTTATGATGATGTCTCTGGGACCAATGCTTTGAAATCAAGTTGCATCCAACTTGAATTATTGCCCATGTGTTGAAGTCAGTGTACCCTGTGATCTTATCTAGTTACCAGGAGATAACATGCAAACTCATTTCTGCTCAGTTTAGTGTACCCTCTGATCTTATCCAGTTAGCCACAGATAACCTTCAAACTTATTAGTCCCTGCCCTTCGGGCTGGCAGGGACTATAGTAATCTGTTTTACCCGATAGCATTAGTTCGACACAGAAATCCATAAACATATTTCAGCTTAAACCAAAGTTTGCCGATAAATTTTATTAAATTTTATGTTTGCCGATACACGCATCCAATGGCAGGAACGATCATCTTATTTGGCCTCAGTACGAGGTATACGATCTCAAAACTTAGGAAAATTTCCAAAAATCATTTGGCTAATTGGTACAGGTTGGTACAGGTTCATGAACTCAGTTTAATGCTATGTTTGCAATAGAATTAATCTGGTAACATAAAATGTTAACAAAACTAACAAGAATTATGTACTTATGTTAAAGTATAAGTGTGTCGGCCCTGCCGTGTCAACATTCCCCTGCCTGCCGTGTCAACATTCCCTGCAGTGCGGTGTCAAAACCTTAATTTGCATGAGAACAACGGCCTGCCTTAAAATGATCTGCTGCTAAAGCCGAAGTAGAGGAATCTGCTGCTAAAGGAACGTCATCGACCTGCAAACAAATTTACCTATTTATCATCTCTTCTCATGCAGAAGTCTAAGTTGATGATCGGGGTCTATTCTACTAATTATTTCAATTTGTTTGAATTTGTTTGAACAGGTGATAGGAACCACGAACAGTAAAGCCATACCGAACAGTAAAGCTATACGTTTGTTACCTGGTATCTGAATATGCTCGATGTGCAAAAAGCATTCCATGCTCGCCTGGTTGGAATCGCACAGCCAACGCCTGCGTTTTCCCTGGCTTCATCCACTACAGAAATGGCGTGCCACGGTTCGAGTCCTGTAAGGTCACAAATACTCTGTAATTCGATAATCCCTGATAACAGGGTTTAAATCTTAATCTTAAGAATACAGAACTAGAACTTTTATCTTCAGTTGGAGTGGGATTTGCAACTTTGACGATGGTGGGATTTTCTTAAACTGTATTTAACATTCATTAATAATTTGATTGTTTTCTCCATAATTGCTTCCGTTGTCAATTTGTTTTTTGTCCATAATTTCTTACATGCAATTCTTTTGATTTATCACCAGTACAGGGCTAACGATCTATTCGTTGAATCCATGGTTTGCGGGGGTGATGCCGGTATTGTACAGTGTGCTTCTGTGGCATCAAAGGTATATAATAACCATGGAGAGAAAAAAATACTGGCTTCAAAATATTTTGGCTAACAATTTTATTCCCTGTTTAATGATTATTCGCTTTTTGTAAATTGCAATGTTGCTAATAGGTAAATAAACTACCATTTTTTCTTCAAAAGTAAACTGGGTTTTGCTGGTATTGAAGATGTTTACCCTTTAGGAGCATTCAGTACATATGAAAGGCTAATGAATATTTACTGTGACAAATAATTTATAGGCAAGAATTGCTACATCTAAATATATTTTCAACATTTCAGACCTGCCACAAGCTGCAGGCAAATTGCAAAGAAAAAAGCAGACCAACGGTTGAATGAAAAGCCTGGAGATCGGTTCGTGGAAATTATTTCAAACATAGTAGTAACGGGTTTCTCTTAGCAATATCATGAAATTATTTGAAACAGTAACGGCTTTCTGATATGAAAATATTTGGAACATAATAGCAATGGCTTTCTGCTATGAAAAGAACACAATAAACGTAGGAACTAACCGCTATATTCTATCTAGGGTTCTACAACTCTATGAATAGGTGACAATGCTGAGAGTTTACTCGTTTCGTTGTGGGTGTGGTCAAATTTGGATTCGCCCCGACGTAAGCTGTAAGACTTTTGCAGTCATAGCAAGTTGAAAAATTACTTGTAAGTAACCAGACAAGACGAGTATCTAATGAAAGAACTGTAACTATTAAATTGAGAAATAAAAAATGTGAGGGATGCTGTATCGTGTCAAACTCACCAATCTGAGGATTTATATTCTGAGGACCACTTGTGTCATAAATATCAAGATAAGGTTCATCTCCAGATAAGTGAACACGACGAAATGGAACATGAATCACAGTGCCAGTAGGCTCATGAACAGCTTCTCTGAAACAGTCATAAAATATACTATATGCGTTAGTTACCAATCAAATGTCAGGCACCTTAAGCTTCCCATGTCCATCGCACAAAATCGATATGATCATCAACACTCAGAAAATAGATTAAAGAGATTAAATTTTCTTCAGCAAGCACTGATCAGTCAAGAAATTTATTTAGCTTTCTAGTCAAATGACAAATCAAAAATGAGAAAAATATTAGCTTTCCAAGTAAAATTCTTTTTGCTTTTAAACAGGACAATAACATAAAACGATGGCACAAAGAAAATTATACTTGCACTCCTTTGTGCTATTGGGAAAACACTGCTCAAATGTTGGAAGAGGCAGAAACTCTGGCGCCAATGGATCCACTGTATGACGACTACGCTTTTCCTTCACTGACTCGGAAACTGAAGGACCCACTGTCAATGCGGCCCTTGCCCCCACACTTCTGAGGTTTGAAACTCCATTCTTTCCCAAGGATGATATCTTGTGTGAATAATCAATTCCTCTGAAAATTGCAATCCTTATTGGCTTTTGGGGACAGATGTTTGCTCTAACTAAATGATCTGAAGCAGAATTGTCCTTGCATGTCGATGAAATCAGACTTCCCTGTATGCATGCCATACCTGCAATCAAAGTACCATATGCACAAAGTTGGATTGAAACAGCCTGCCTTCGTGTTGCAGAATATGTTTGTTGAACTCTGGGTCCACAGACACAACCATCCGAGATCTTCTGAACCAATTCGATCTGAATATCTGCCCATACCTGATAATACTCTGAGAACCTTGGCAGCAGCGATGGCAGGTGCAACTGTGGAAACCCTGGACAGCTTTACTTTCATTTGGTCATCTGCTCTAACTAAATGATCTGAAGTAGAATTGTCCTTGCATGTCGATGAAATCAGACTTGCCTGTATGCATGCCATACCTGCAATCAAAGTACCATATGCACAAAGTTGGATTGAAACAGCCTGCCTTCGTGTTGCAGAATATGTTTGTTGAACTCTGGGTCCACAGACACAACCATCCGAGATCTTCCGAACCAATTCGATCTGAATATCTGCCCATACCTGATAATACTCTGAGAACCTTGGCTGCAGCGATGGCAGGTGCAACTGTGGAAACCCTGGACAGCTTTACTTTCATTTGGTCATCTGCGATGGCCGCAGGATAGAAACGGCTCCATGTGGTGGTGAATATGCGAAGTGCAGTGTGGTGGTGAAACCTTACTTGTCGCCACCTGCATGTATGACACATGTCCCATCCTCTTATTTTCCATTACCTGATACATCCATTCACTTGTATTTTTTGTTTCAATACCATCACTATCTTATCTTATGTTATGCTTATCTTATTCGGAGTTGTCTTAACATAAATTTCTTACAATTTATCTTGTTTAAATGTGTTTTTCAAATAGTCACGGGACCTTATCCTCGTGAAAGAATGGTACATTTCACATTTTCTAAACAGGTGTAAGCGAAATCAATTAAAGAGTAAAACATAGACTTTTGTTGAAATTCACTCATGATGATATTTTTATTAAAAAAAATAAAACTACCGATTTCCATAAAGTGGTTAATTATTTATTGTTTATCATATCACACTATGGTTAACTATACTACCCAGACTTACATCGCTTGAGTCATAAACAAACTTACAGAGTTAAGGCAAGTCAGCATGTCTTTCATTCATTCGTTTCACCATGTTTTTTGAGTCATCAGCCTGTCTTGGCTCGGATTTCGTCTAAACTAAGTCAAACTCAGGAGTCAAGAAATACTAAGAATTTGGAATACCACCAAGCATTCCACTAAACACATTTGTTGAAGGATCATGGAACTAAAATGGGGATCATTGCTCAACTTGGACATTGTACTCTCATCCAATGGTTTAATAATTTAATAACCCCACAATTGGTTAGGCATAACACAGATCCCCAATGCCCATATTTAGAAAGTTGGAGATACTTTCGAGAGTCAAGAATCAAGTTGCATTAGGCATAGTAGTCCTGTTATACAAACATCGCGAAGTTCAATGAGTAATTTCTGATATGACTTAGTTCTCATTCATATCATGCACTCATTATCACTAGCTCAATCATTAGTTCTCACATTCTGAAGTGAAATGGGGTTAATTCAATTACTATTTCATTTCACTTACTACAATTATTGTTGACTCTAAATAAATGTTGTTCACTTCGACTTTCCCGCAGAGTTAAACATGTAGATATCAGTTCGTGTGTATGTGCAGGGCTTCGTCGTAGTGGGAAGAGCTGCCGTTTGCGGTGGACGAATTATTTGAATCCTCATATCAAGCGAGGCTCCTTTACACAACAAGAAGAGGAATCTATTATTCTGCTCCATGCAATTCTAGGAAACAAGTAAAGAAACAGACACGATTTATTTATTTCATATATTCTATGCCGGAATCTATTATTCCGCTGCATGCAATTCTAGGAAAGAAGTAAAGAAACAGACAAACGACTTATTTATTTCATATATTCTGTGCCAGGATTGTTTCTGAATTGTTCTGATGCATGCAGATGGTCTGCAATAGCCTCACAGCTTCCTGGGAGAACAGACAACGAGATCAAGAACTTCTGGAGTAGTCATCTGAAGAAGCGTTTGCTAAGGATGGGACTCGATCCCTCGACCCATGCACCCATAACGGAAGCCAATACCAGTGCTCCACAGCAGTCCGAGGCATTGGCCCTGTTGAGACACAAGGCACAGTGGGAAAATGCAAGACTCGAAGCAGAAGCAAGGCTCTCTAAAAAGTCACTGCTCATGTCGTCTAATTCTCGTGCTGGTTTTCACACCAATAACAGTACCGTGGAGAGCAAGCCAGCAGGCCAAACTGTAACAACAATTAACTGTAACGCTGCTTTTTTCCCAGCTCAGGGCAGGGACTTGCTGCCCTGCAGCTCTTCTTGTTTTCTTAATCAATTTAGAAGTCCAACTTGAGCTTCTTACGAATATCCCCTTATCCACTAGATTCATTAATAAAGAAGTGTGTCATGGTAGGGAAATAAGGATTACATAATTTTATTTTAATATTATATA
>APFE030637827.1:24033-45821 GCA_000404065.3 Pinus taeda
AAAAGTTAAAATAATATGAAAGGATAAAGAGAAATTGAATTTCCACATACACAATTTTAAAAGATTCAAAAGTTCACTTATATTAATATTTGAAATTGAGGAATATTGAATAAACTTAATACCTAGATGAAAGAGAACAATGAATTTGGGAATACAATTTAAAAAATGATTGAAAAAGTTCATCTATATTAATATTTGAAATTGAAGAATTTGGAATAAAGCTTTTTTGTTTGACTTTTTATTTTCAAAATAATTAATAAAATGTAATTTTAGTTTACTATAAAATATAATTTCTTTTACATAAATATTAATGTAGCTATGTAAATTAAATGTTGATAAGCATCAATTCTTAATAGGCATTAACACACCTATCTAATAATATATTCACATTATCAAGATTAAAAGAAAAAAAAATATAAAAATTAACTAAATTATTATTATTATTATGAACATGAACAAGAACCAGAGATATTTATTTATTTATAAAAAATTTGGCATTAAACACACAGGAGGAGTACATCAACAGTGTTCTTGTCCATTAATTATATAGTACTAGAGAACTACATAGCCTTCAAACCTTAGTATCTAAGGACCTAGATGTATAGTGTCACTAAGGTTACAAAAATCATACAAAAAATCTAACCATTTTCAGTTGTAGATATTCATTTCAATAGTAGCAAACAAGACCACTACCATTGATGAGTCTGTCATTTCTCAAGCATATCCTAAGAAGCCAACAATGCCAAGTTGTCCAGAGGGTGAGTCCTTGCAAATGAAACTCGATTAGGACCCACCAGTGGTTTTCCATGAAACGCGGAGGAAGGGGTGTCATCACCTAAGAAATCTAAAGGAACCATTGGTTGACTAGAACCTTCACCAATTAGGTTAAAAATGGTCATCTCCTGCATATCTACCGTATGTTTCAGGTGCAGGTGAGGGCTCGACCATATAATATTCCCAATGCCTATCATCCCATCAATCGTTGTAGGCATCCAAATGGCCTCATCTAAATCATTATGCGAGGCATGGTGCTTTTACTCATGCTAATTTGGGTAGCCCTTAGCTTCACGTAATTCATGTTGCCACTAGCCCCAACATTGCTTTAAAAGCCAACAAAAATTATATCAATCCCATGTAGAGGGATACTACGAACAAGTAAACTAACTTTGTTAGCCCTGTAACCATTGAGTTTGTAGTTACCAGCACCCATCATTATGCCCAAGGCTTTGAGCTTCCTATGATATATCCTAAATATGCAACGTGTGGAGAGACTGGGACAATGATTAATAGGGGTAGTGTAGATGAGTTCCATGATGAGAATGCAAGATAGCTTGTGGGAAGGGTCGCCTCTTGTATGTGGTGATGAGTGGATCATATTACCTTCCATAAATTCTATTGATGAGCCACTTGGTGATATGACTAACTAATGGAATTAGTTGATAGAAACATTGATTGTAACATGATAAATCCCATTTTTGCCCAAAGAAGCCACCCAATTGCCCTGATAATTGACAACCACTTTATTGTATTCTCTTATAATATGATACTACTTGAACTCGCAATTTGAGAATTCAATTGTGGATTAGATTCTACTAATAATGGCCTCCAATATGATATCCTTAAATTAAGAACCGTGTACCATATGTCTGAGAATGATAGTCAAAAATTATTAAATGTTTAGATGAAGGGAGTGATATACTAGGATACCTTGAAAAATTGCGTAGGCTTTCGCTAAATGATTTGTTAAAATTCTCAATTTATAGGCAAACTTGACTTCTATTGTTCATTCGGGCGTAGAATTGGCCCTCCTCTACACCCCTAGCCTCTCATATCTTAAATAATAATAACAATAATAATAATTATTATTATTATTATTAATTATAAAAAAATTAATATGAGTTAAACATACACACATTTTAAAAACCATGTAACAAGAAAAACACAATAAAGAGTTAAATGTGATATAAAAAACAAATGGAAACCTAATATGATACTTGTGGATATGCCATTTTTTTTTAAATTAGACTGGAAACTAAAAAAGCCATAACAATCTTTGAGATAAATCTCAACCCTATATATCTAGCTATCACTAAAAATATTATATGGATATTTCATGGAGGTTAAATCCCTACCATCTACCTAATAATTATTAATAATTAAATTAAATTCTAAAAACCCTATTATAAAATAGATACCTAACCTAATTAAAAAAAAAAAAAGAATTATTAAATTTTTAAATAAAAAGCTCAATATATGAAAGGAAAAATTGTTTTCATATTTTCCATTAGAATCTAGCTATATTTTTCATTATAAAATTATGACAATATAATTCTTTATGATATCAATTCCCTAGCAAAAGTCAGATCATCATAATAAAACGCATTATATATCATGTTATTGGTTGAAATTGAATTTGGTTAGAGTTGATAACACCATTTCTTCTAATCACAAAAGACAAACCAATATAAATACATTCTATTAAACAAATTTTATAAATACATTTTATTAAAAAAAAAAACAAACAAACCAACATACTTTTTCCTTTTCCATTATAAACAAATAAATTTTAAGTAATATATTATATATTAAAATAAATAAATAAACCAATATATCAGTTTTAAATGACATATTATGAATTAAAAGAACTAATACAACTAATCTTGTATATTCATCTTTATCTTTAAATTGTAATATATGAATTTTTAATTACTACCTTTTCAAAGTAACACTGGGAGCTAATCAAAAACATGTACATTATCTACTTTTTTAACTTTAAACAACACACCTTAATCTTCCGAAGTATAAATATGAATTAAATGCTTGAGTGGATAACTCACATTCTGTGTATACTCTTCTTTAATATTCGCTTATTTGGGTAAAACCATATATATATATATACATATATATATTCTCCGGTAATATATATAGATATATATATTCTGGTATCTGGTAATATATATATATATATATTCTCTGGTATCTCGTAAGTGGTTATGAAAGCCAAAATCATGACAGCTGGTGTCCCCGTACCATGGACATGAAGTATTATTTTAAACAAAAGGATAGGCATTACCTTCGTCTGGGTTTGTAAAGTTAACAAAATATTATTATTATTAGTCGCATGATATAAATATATTCTTAGTTTGGGTTTATCGGTGAAACAAAAACATTATATAGATTTTGAGATTTTTTTAATATTATTATATATTATAAATATTTTTTTATGTAAATTTGTCAATGTTAATTATCAAATGTATGATGTTTCATTTGATGGGGATGTGAACCAAAGAATGCATTAAAGATAATTAGTCCAAAGAATTGATCCCACGATTTCTTAAAGATTTTTTATATAAGACCATTCAAGTTATTACCTACAGTTAATGTTTGAATATTATGTATTAGGTGATTAATTATTTATCTTATTTTTGTATTAAATTTAGTTAATGTTTGAATATTATGTATTAGGTGACTAATCATTTATCTCATTTTTGTATTAACTTTATTTAAATGTAAATTATTCCTAATGTTTGTGCTCTTAAAAAAAAATGTTTGCATTTTAAATTATTTTAATTTTATTTTATTTAATAAATCTCCTTATGTTTGTGTTCTTAAAAAAATGTTTGCATTTTAAATTTTTTTTATTTTTTTTTATTATTTTTTTCTTTTTTCTTTTAAATATTTGTTTTATGAGGTAAAGATTTATATGGCTTGATATCAAAAATTTATACTCTAAGCATTGGAAGTTTGTGTTGGCTTGCCACTAGCAAAACCAAGCCAAACACAAAACTTCAATTACTTTGAAATATCAAAAGGAAAAAGGAGTTTTTGGCTCTAAGATACAAAACAAAGGAATTATATGTCTGGCACTAACGACATTTTTGCTGCATGAAGCTAAAACATGAGAACATAAAAGAAATTTAAAAGTAAAGAGATAGACATGCATCCATGTCTATTTTTTTGAATTCGTAGCTTCGACATGGAGGGGCTCCTAGTTGTTGCCAATATCAAGAGGAGGTCTCATTTGTCGTTCAATTCCTGCAAGCCTTCGACCCATGGCCAACCAAAGTCATTGCATTTGATTCAAAGACAAGATGATGTAATCCTTGAGTTCATTGTGATCTACATGCACTCTTCCCAATAGGAACTTAAGGTGCAAGTAGATGTCTACTATGTACATATATTGTTATATTTGCCCCTTGTATGACCAACATCAGGTACCCAATCTACAACCTCAACCAACACCTAAGTGTATGCCAATTGTGTTGTTTGTGGGAGAGATCTCATTCCACCTTAGTGATTTCTTCTGGAATTGCTTGAGGGTTCAACTCCCAATATACAAAAGCCAAGCCCTCAACCCGAATTTGAGCTTTGGAACAACCTCGCTCCTGATAGTAGGCTTATCCCCACCTAACTCTCGCTCGTTGTTTGGACATGGCAGCCAACCGGAAGGATGAGAGGTTAGATATAGGCATGCTTAATTGGGCAAAAGTAGCAGGTCCCAGGCAAGATCCCTTTTCCTTGACTAGGCTTCCCTGTGGTTGAGCTAATGTGCAACTTGAACCATCTATAGGAAAGCATCAAGAACCAAGCCAAGGATTAGTAGTCAAGATGTAGAACCAAAAAATCCCAACATTCCTAGGCCCAATAGGATCATCAGGACTCAGGCTCCAGGGGCGCTTGCCTAGAGGGCAACATTGCACTACCAACTTAGCCTGGTGCAACAAGTGATGATCTATGTGCCCAAAAAAAGATATGAATTCCCAGAAGACCAAAGTGCTAAGAAAAAGAGCGCTAACCTTGGCCTAAGAAGAGGAAACAGTTTGGTTGGGCCAGCTTTTTCCTCTTGGATGTGGGGTTGGCAACGAAGCTAATCTAGTGAAAAATCCATGAAACCCAACATTAAATAGGATGCTTGTGACAAGCTGCAACAAGTCAAGCAAGAAGAGAGGCCCAATAGAATTAGATTGGACTTGAAGTGCTAACGCAACCCATTGTAGGTGTTCTTTAGACCCATGTCGGTGATGAAAATACCTATGCGACATGCAAACTCCCAACGAGATAGCCATTGATGGGCGACCATTAATTGTTAGATGATTGACAAGATTGTGTTGATCTTGCAAATTCATGAGAACTGTACTTTCATCCATGTCATACCTCTACAAATCTCTTGAAATTCCCTTTCACATAAATAACCAAACTCGATAATAAATGTGGAGCGGGGCTACCAGGTGGTGAGTTGTGGTGACCATTAACATTTCAAACAAGTTTTAAATGTTTTCTTTCGGGGAGTAGGGGATGTTACCATGTCTTGTCATCTCTTGTGCTGGTGGGGTAGTAACAATACGCTTTGCCTCCCCCTTTTGCCACCTTACTGGACCCCATCCAAGGTTTTTCCTTTTAAATTTTGAGGTCATTCTTTTTTCATATTTAAATATATTAATGTTAGTCTCTAGCCCTTGATATACCATATCAATTTATCTATTAATTAAAAACAACTAAAAAACAATAAAAATATATATATTCGAGCATTATTATTACTTTATTTTAAATTTTGTATAAAATATTATATTTGATCAACATAGAGGGAGAGACAACATAGTCTATTTAATACCATGTCATAAAATTCAATATGGGTCTCGTTCATAATTACATATATATTTGTCAAATTTAATATATATATTTTCTATTTTCATCATGGACCTCCATTATCTTTATTTTTGCTTTGCACTCATTAATTTCTTTTAATCAACATACATTACAAATATGACGCATCTCACCCACTTGGGATGTAGAAAGAACGACATGATACAATAAGTTATGTAGTGAGAAACTTGAATCAAAAGAATACTTTATTTCTCTTATTTGTACCATTATATGTTTCATAGTAGATATTGTTCTACAGATAAATATCCTTACACTTTGGCATTAGTGATTTTTATAAGGATTAGAAACACTCTCTCTCTAAGTTGAGAGTGCTTTAAATCAATAGAATACAAAAAAAATTACATCCATATTTAGTGAAGGTCTAGCAAAACTAAAACCATATTTTAACCAAACACTCAAGTATTTAGTTCAGTGGTACCAAAACAAACTAGAGACAAGTCCTAACAATTGTATCTTACCTTGTAGGCCAACATAATCGGGTAGTTACCTTAGAGACCCATAAACTACTAGTATGCATATCAATAAACTACAGAAAATAAAACAAGCCATAAAAACTATGAATCAAGAAGGTTGTTGAGAGAGACAAGCCTAAGTTGAGGAAATCTAGTCCTTAACTTTGCTAGATTGCCACTACATGGGTTCATCTCCAATAATGAAGGGATTGGAGTTGGTACCTTTGGAGGTGGAGATTCTTAGGAATGTCATCATTTCTTCCTCACTATTGGAGCCCTCCCCATACACTTTGATGTTGAAACCAAGTACTACTTGATAAAGAACTATAAATTTTACTTCTAATCTGCAAAGCTTATCTACTGAGTTAGGCTCATAGGTATTTCGCTTTTCTATGACAATAGTCGCCATTGTTTTCACGAGGCATTAATATTCCATAGCCTTGAATACTTTTGTATCCTAGGATTGAGAATGCCCAATGTCCTACACCTAATCTTGAAACTTTTCACTTATTCACTCATTTGAAGTTTGTTTATGTCGTTGTGGCATAAAGTTGACCAAATAATCAACCTCTTTCTACATTGTGAAGGGGATACTTCGTTGGAAGAACTACTAGGCTATCCCAACAACCCACTCAACACCAATACCCTAGTGAAGTGATGAGGCCTATCATCGAGCCCACCCCTCACCACGATGTCATTTGCAAGCAACAATATCTGGACTCAAGAACTTGATTTTTTGGCATAACTATAGGGTGAGTCAAAATGGATTCTAGCGAATGGATATACCAAAACAACGACCCAATGGAGCTTAACCCTTTCAAAATGGTCCACAACTTGACAGAGGTTAGAGACTAGAAATCATTGAACCAAAAAGTAATTATAAAGAGTCAAAACTCATCAAGGATTATCCCAATGACTACAACAATTGTTAAAAACTAGGATGGCCAAGCAAAGCCATGCACAAACCCTCTAAATGATAACTATAGCGTAGACTAGAGGATTTTACAAACCATTAAAATGAGATAACTAAAAATTAACCAAAAGAGCATGACTAGAAAGAAAACTTGAAGCTTACTTACACTTTGATTTTACACTTATTTAACGTAGTGTCCCCACTCAACTGCATGATATCAAGCATATTTTCCATGACTAGCCTAAATGACCTCATGGCCCAACTTGATTGAAGGCCATAATAGTTCACACAAGGTAATCCACCTATATCTTCCTACATCTTGAACCAAATCCCATTCTTGATTAAGAGTTGCCTCACTAGGCAATGAATTCTAACGTCTCTTCGATAGGACTTTCTTGAACACTCATTACATGCAATTAAGATTTGCCTTCGTATGATATGTGCCCATCTCATGCTTGTTTCCTTATGTTGTCACTAGATTTGATGTAAATGCATTTCTCTTTCATCAAAAGTTTTTATAAATTTCAAAGGAAGTTATTACATATCCTTAATCCAACTCCATGAAACATTTTCTCTTGCTATTTTATTATTTAAGCAAATAAGAAGAGATATATACATCAAATTGATTTTTAGAAAAATACTTTAAGTTGGATCGTTATATTCATATTTTATAGCATAAGATTTGATATATTATTCAAGATTGATTATTCTATTTATATTTTTTCTTACAATTTTATATGATTGAATTGATCTTGTATTCTTATAAATCCTTATTTTTTGGGTTTTCAACATTTGCATTGTTAAATTTTATTAATAATTAAAAGAATAATAATAATATAAAAAAAAAAAAGAAATGGCATAATCGATTTCAATTAGGATCTATCAAGGACTTAGAGGATCAAATCTTCATGATACAGTTGTTTTGTATTATTTTAAAACTTAAGGAAAATATGCACTTCAAGAGAATATTGATCACACACAAAGATTAATTCCAGATATACTCAGCATTTTTCTTTCATGTGTTTTATAATTTTTTAAAGTGATATGTATATTATATTATTATATATATATATAATATATAATATTATTATTATATATTATATATAATATTTTAGGAAAAAAAATTATTATTATATATACAATTATATATATATATATATATATATATATGAATATCACTGAATTTTAAATATTAATTTTGGAAATATCATGGTTATAATAAAACTGTCATTAATTTATTAATGTGAATAGATGGGTTTACAATTGGTAGTCATTTATTATATTTATATATTTCATATATGAAAAAAAAAAAATCTAATTTTATCAAAACCCCTCATAATACATATAACTACATACATGTGTATATAATATTTTTATTTCACATGATTTATAATTTTTTAATGTTATATTCATAGCACGTGCGCGCGCACACACACATATATATATTCTTTTCGTTTTTCAAGCAAAAAATATATTTATATTCTAATTGAGGAATAAACATGTTCTAGTGCTAGAGGGACCATTCATTCTCAATAACAAAGTTCAAAAAGCCATTAACTCAAAGCTCATCATGTCACCTGCGGGAATTGAACCTTTCATTCTCAATAACAAGGCTCAAAAACATTACCTCAAAGCTCATCATGTCACCAGTGGGAATCGAACCTGGGTGGTGAGGGTCCCAATCATTCCTCCCAATTACTCGATAAATGATTAAGATCCTCCCCTCCCAAAGTAAATTCCTAAAAGTGACATAATGAGCCTTGTTATTGAGAACAAATAATCCCTAAAAAATTGTAACAAACATATTCCTCATATAAAATATATAACTATTTTCCATGTGATATGTATATAAACTTATTATAAATATAAAAAAAAAAAAAAAAAAATTATATATTATTAACTAAATTTAAACATACATTTAAATATATTATAATTGAGATATATATATATTTAAATACTTTTAATTAGTTATATATATATATATATTAAAAATTAATAATAAATTAAATTTTTTAATTCAGCAAATATTATGTTTTTTTCATTATATTTTTAACTTTAACTTTCTAAAAAAACATGAAATCACCTCTCAATCTAATTAATATAAATAATCATTTTATCTATTCGTGTGTTTTTCACAAATTCCATCACCTAAATTTAATCAAAATCCTATTAAATTAAAATGATGAATTCATGGCCTTAACCCTAGGAGTCATTGATTTGGAATCTACAAGCACAACCCATCGTATTCTCTGCAGGCTGTCATGAACCTTTATATGATTAAGATGGATGGGACTCATGTAGATTTTGTGATTTTAAATCATATATATCGTCTCTTCTCAGTGAAACTCTCGTGTTAAAATGTTTATATTCATAAAGTTGTATGACCTTTTTTGATTAATGAAATTCTTGGTGATGTCAAGTTTATGCGGGACAGTGGAAACAAGTTGCATGTTACTTTGTAATGTAATTTATTTTGTAATGTAATTTATTATTATTATTAGTTGTTAAAATATTTGTTTCATATAATTGTTTTATTCAATTATATTTTGATTATGAACTGAATTTAAAATTTTCTAAATAATAACAAATTTTATTATAATTTAGTTGTTAAATTAGAACTGGGGACAATTATCATTCGTTGCTATTTTCAAATGCAGATTAATTTATTTGTTATTTAAACAAAACCATGTCACTTGGAGTTACTTGCTAGTGGTCTATAAGAGGGCAAGCTTTCACTCCTCCTAGATGTCTCTGGGAGGAAGACGAACTCTTAGCAAAAAAAATAAAAAAAATAATATATTTGTTATAAATCTCATAACAAGTTGTGTGAAATAAATTAATATAGAGAAAAAATTAAATTAATTAATTAATATGAGATTTTTTTTCAAAGCTAGTAAAAATAAATTTTGAAACTAAAATAAATATAAACATTAATCTCTAAAATCATTTAGAATGAAAATTTAATTATTTCTAATCTTAAGATAAATTATATATTAGAAAATTGATATACTTTCACTTTGTTGGGAATCACAATTGTCGTTAAACCAAAACCTACAGGTGTTAGTCAACGATCACATCGGCAGAGATAAGGATCCACGAGATGTGATTATTCATGTCGCAAAACACACGAGAGTATTGGTTTATCCAATGTCCAACAATCTCCCCCCCAACGCAAGTCGGATGTGTATCGAACTTGTGACTCTAATATCACTTGTTGAGAATCATGATTGTTGTTAAACCAAAACCCGCACGTGTTAGTCAATGATCACATCGCCAGAGATAAGGATTCATGAAAAGTGGTTAGTTTATTTCGTGAAACACATGGGGAGCGTTGATTTATCCAATGTCTAACACATTTAGAATTAGAGTGGAGTGTTTTACAAAGATACATGAGTTATGTAAAGAGATTGAGATATATAACATAAAATGTTGAGAGGTATCAGACCTATGTTAAACTACTTTGACGAGTAGAGAAACCAATTTTAAAAGGTTAAACATATACTCTCTTTCTTAGACACAAGGGTTCTACATCTACCATGGCAAGAGGCATGGTTGTTATTAAAAAATATTATCTTGTTATTAAAAAATTATTATCATTATTATTATTACTACTTAATTTAAAGTTGCAACATAGTCAACCATTAAATTGATGTATGATACCCTTGTTTGTGAGAAAAGGGATTGAATGCATTAATTAAATTGCTATGAGAAATAATTGCTATAAGGTGATAACCATTTAAAATGATAATATATCTATATCATTGATTTTTATTTTTTTTTTATTCTGTTATTGCTCTATTATGTTCATTAAGCAGTGGTCTCATAGTTAATGATCTAGATTGAAACACTAATAGACAATGAAACCATAAACTATAAATTCAACGAGTTTCTAAGGATTCATATACAACATTAATTGAATACACAAAAAAAAAAAACTTTCTGTTCTGGTTGGAAATTGTTTTCAAATAACATTCATGAGAATAAAGAAGTGAATCCTAAAATTTTATCTAGTTCATATTCTAAACATTTTATGAATAGTCACCTTTTCTCCCCACCGAAATAATAAGAATGGAAACTAATGTTTTTGGTTTAAAATATGAGAAAAATGATTTTTGATGGACAAAATTCCATATATCATATATCAAAGTTATAGAATTCAAATGCAATAGGGGTATCCAAAAGTGTGAATTTGTTTTTACATTTAAAAAGGAAGAAGGAATTATTCATCAATAATTACAATTTTGACAAATATTGCTTAACTAAATTTCAGTAATGACAAATTAAAATAAAAATAAATAATTATAAAACATTTAGCATTTTTCATTTATTTATAATCTTAAAGTGTATGAGAAATTATATCCTAACATTTGATAATCACTAAAGAAGTCTCCAATGAAGAGCAATATGTTGAGCATACACTTATACTAGGGAGTGGTGAATCAATATAAGACAATTTTTTACTTATGTAAATTCAATCGCCACAATAAAGTAATCACGGATAAGTTTTATCAACTATAGAACACAGAACATTAGATTTTATGTGGAAACCCTTTCAAGAGAAAACCACAAAATAATCTTCTCTTTATAACTCATTCTAGGTGCCAACCAACTATTACAAATATTCGTAGGTACCAACCTACGAGAGACATCAATCCTCTCTAGTCAAAATACTTGTAGGTACTAACCTACTCTTATGGATTTTTGTAGGCACCCTACCTACTATAGATAGTAATCCCCATTGCTAAGCACCAACTTACTAAGATACATCAATCTCTTCATTTGAACAACACCAACCTTCAATTTACAACTTCTTCTCTAGTGCATATAACTTGTTCAAACGATGATGAACATTCGAACTATCTTCACAAAATTTGCTCGTTATTTCTTCGCATATATATTTCTCTTTTCACAACAATCATTTTTTAGGAATGGTATTGAATCTTTGCTCATGTGTGTCTCCTCTTCAAATGTTGTTCTTTATATAGAAGGATATTACATTTTCTACCTACTCACCTTTCCCTCCAATTCTTTTTGAATTTTATCTATTTTGGAGACACTTCACCAACACATTATACTTTTTCCCAAAAATAATGCTTCTCCGACTGTACTTTTCTTAACATTAACATTACCTACGCAATATGTTTTTGTATATTCTTTTTGAGTAAAATATTCACCTCTTAAGTACCACAAGTAAAATTCTAAGGTGCCCTTTGTATATTTGAATATTATTTTCATTGCTTACACATGACTTTCTTTCGGTGTAGCTTGAAGCAATGCAACCAATCCTACTGCTTACATAATATTTGGCCTTGATGTTATCACATATAGTAGGTTGCCAATCACTGACCTATACAACATTTTATTTATTTTTGAAGATTCGTCATATTTACTCAATTTACAACCCATGCCCATGGATTTGCTTACTGTTGCACAATATTCTATTCTGAAATTCTACAACATTTTCTTGAGTATTTGGTTTGGGAAATGAATATACCTTTTTCAAATTGCGAAATTTGTAAAACAAAAAAGAATGATAATTCAACAAGAATAGACATCTCAAATTCTTGTTGCTTTTTATTTGAAAACTCTTGCCCTTTAGATATTTGAATATTATGTTCATTATTTGCACAAAAGTTTCTTTTGGTGCAGTTTGAAACTATGCAACCAATCCTTCTACTTGCTTAATGTTTGACCTTGATGTTGCCACATATAGTAGGTTTCCAATCATTAACCTATAAATATTTGATTTGTTTCTGAAGATTCATAACCTTTACTCAATTTACAACTTTGTGATGATGAGTGTGCTTACTAGTGTACAATCTTCCAATATTCTAAACTTCTTTAACATTTCTTTGATGTATTTGGTTTGAGAAATGAATATGCCTTTATCAAATTGAGAAATCTATAAACCAAGAATGAATGATAGTTCACCAAGCATAGACATCGCAAATTCCTTTTTCATTTCCTTTGCAAACTCTTGGTACATTTTGTTTATACTATCTCCAAAAATGATGTCATCTATATAAACCACAACAACTAACATATTTTCATTTTATGTCTTAATGTAGATATTGTTGTCCATGATTCCTCTTTTGAAGCCTAGCCATCGTAGATATTTATCAATTCTTGAATACCAAGCTTTGGGGACTTGGTTTAGCCCATAAAATGTTTTTTATCCATTTGCAGATATGATCCTCATTTTCTGATAATAAGAACCCTTATGGTTATTTAATGTGTGT
Source organism: Pinus taeda (assembly GCA_000404065.3). Lineage (NCBI taxonomy): Eukaryota > Viridiplantae > Streptophyta > Pinopsida > Pinales > Pinaceae > Pinus > Pinus taeda. The sequence continues at coordinate 37,302 of APFE030637827.1, forward strand.
TCCATATTCTAGATTTCCATTGAAAAATACTAACTTGACATCTATTTGATATACATCTAAGTTCTTGAAATATGCCAATGCCAAAAACATTTTGATATCATTTTTAAATTTAAATTTTTACAAAAACATGAAATCACCTCTCAATCTAATTACTATAAAAAAAACATTTTATCCATTTGAGTGTTTTTCACAAATTCCATCAACCAAATTTAATCAAAATCATATTAAATTAAAATTTTGAATTTGTGGCCTTAACCCTAAGAGTCAATGAGATAGATACACGAATATTTAGAATCTACAAGCGCAACCAATCATATTCTTTTTAGTGCAAGGTGTCATGAGTTTTTATATGATTAAGATAGACGAGAGTGATGGATGTTTTACAATTTTAAATCATACATCGTCTCTTCTCAATGAGATTCTTTGTATACTGGCAATTGCCCCTAAAAGGTGCAAAGGTACATCGAAGGAATATGCTAACTAAGCAATATACGATCAAGTGTCAACTAACAAGAAACCAAAATATGAACTAACTTTGCCATTAACATGTTGAAATACAAACTTCTCTTAGAAGAATATATAAATTAACTTTTTCCAACAAGCTTAAATAAAAAAAAAAAGAGGCAGGTAAATATGTAAGTATCATAATCAATACAACATTCAAACTTCAATGCAAAAGAAAATGGCAAGTTAAAATTCAAAAACTCAATGTATACAACTATTACATATGAATAAATGATAGTCAGTATATAGTTACTTAGCTTGGTGTTGATGAAATGTTTAAGGTTGATGTTATTTATATTTGTGAGATTTTCTAAATATCTGACTAAGGAAATCTTATTATATAGATTTGAGAATTCTTTTATGTAGATGAGAGAAAATTACAATGAGAGTGATTGTTGAGAATCGTTCTTCAAATTTTCCCTTCTTTCCCTAATTTCTTTTCTCAAAGTGAGGATGAAAATGGCTCGTAAATTCTATCACATCTTCTTCTCATATTTTAAGTCACCGGATGGACCTTCTTCTCTCCCAAATAACTAAGTATATAAAGCAACTCCTTTTTTTTTTTTTTTTTTAAGGAATATATTCAACCTATCTTTCACAAATATATCTGGCAAGAAAACTACCCTTTGTAATATATTTTTCTATACTTTATAGAAAATATAAAACCTTCTAGAAAACCTTCTCAAGAAGAACATTATCACTGCAATAAGACATACTGTCACTAGGTAGGATTGGATTCTCCATCGCATAATGCAAAACTACAAATCTATTGATAACTTGTTCATTAGTGTCCAATATAATTGCCATAACTTGGTGACCTGTATCTTCAATTCCTTCAACAAGTTGGTAATGTCTCTAAACAATGGCAATGAGTGTATGCATCAACTCTCCTATGTAAATATTCACATCTATCATGTATATGGTGTGGGAAATGGGCATTCAACTCGTCCTTCATCTTAGTGTTCTTGTCTTCTTGTTATATTAAAAGAAAGAATTTGTCATGCTCTGTAGGGAATTTTACTCATTCTTTTTACCAAGATATGGTCATCTCCTAGTCTCTAGAAATGCAAGGATTAGAAAAGGACAAAGTTTTCAAGTTCTACATTTTTTTCATATATAGTCCCAACAAATTTATTATTTTCCCCTTTATATCTCTATCGAGGATTTTTCATCTTTATTAAAAGGCCATGTGTTGCAGATTTAATCCCCAAAGGAGAAGACTCGCATATGTTATTTCAATTGGAAGTGGAAACTTCTGAATTCCATCTGGACAGAGCAAACCAAAATTTTGAAAAAAAATATAAACATTCAACTTTATGGAACAATAAACTTTCACATTAAACCATTGTTGAGTACATAATATTTGGGGAGCGAGTGTAGAACCTATCAACATTTGCAAGTAGGTATGAATCCACCATTGTTTACTTCATTATCGATTACCTAATTTTTTAACCTATTTTTATTGACTTAATTGTAATAACATGTCATTAAAATTGTAGAATTTTAGGAGCAATTTCTATTAGATTGCTTCAATGCTTATTTTTGTCAACATGGCTAGCTGAAACAACCAAAGACATATCCAATGAGCAAGGTACTTGTTACTGACTCTAACGATGTATCAACTAATCCCATCAAAATTGGCATAAGAACTCTTGAAAAAAATGAGATTACACACAAATTTGCAGGTATTTTAAAATTTCAGCACACCTCTCTAGCTAAAAACTACTTTATCATCAATTTGTCTTCTTTTTTTCAATCTTATTTTGAAATTGTTTGTCCTTATAATGGTCAAGTTCAATGAGCTTGATTCTATTATACACTCTGAAACTAGAGCTCTTGCATTTCATAATGTAAAAATGGGCGTCTTAGAAGATTCCACATCTTGAGTTTTCCAATAGTCTCATACAAATTTTATTCACAACATAAGCTTCAATGTGTATCGAACTTAATGATGCATATAGCATATAGAAAAATAAAATCTTTATAAATAATGCAACTAACATTTTAGGGCCAGAAATTTATAATTTTTTGTCCAAGTCAAGTTGTATGGTGTATTGATGCTTATTTCTTCTATTTTATATCTAAAATATAAATATTTTTACAAATTCCTTGTGTTCTTTGTTGTTCCTACCTTTATGCATCCTAGGTATCAATATATATTACTCAAAATATATCTAACATAATGTCATGATAACATCTTATTTTTTACATAGATTTCAATCGCTCAATCCAAGGTTTGAGATGTCAAGGCCAATACACACCATACAATGGAGTTTGAAGTCTTTGTCAAGTTTAGCATAGATTCGAGAATGGCATAGGATTAATTTCAACTTTTAGGTTCCATTAACATCGCAAAATTAAATGTTTGGGTAGTTTTACATCCTTCTAAAGGCATTAAATGTTATATGGAAGTCAATCAATATGAAGTTACAAGTATTAGCTATAAATAGTATACCTAAATATCATAATTAATCAATAGAATTCCTATATAAAGAAAGATTTGCCATTCTTGTCTACTAATTGTCTATTAATCTAGATTAAGCAAATCGTAAAATAGTCTAAACATTTTATATTTTTAAGTTTTTCTAGATACATTTTCAAACCATTCTTCTCCAAAATATGATTAGAAGTTTAAAAAGATTAGTAGACTTGTAAATTTCACAATCCAAGTGTTCTAGAGGTTTTGGAGGGCGTTGAATTGATTTACGCATTCAAAATGCAATTTAAGCAATAAAAATTGTCAATTCGCCCACACTTGAATCACAAAATTCCAATAATGATTTCCAAAATAGCATGGAACAATTAGACTTGTCCTCATAAAATCTATTTGAGTTTCTCCAAGATGAAATAAAATAGGCAAAACCATCATCTAGGCTCTTCTAGTAAATGTTATGGTCTAAATCCCCAACTTTGATTTACTGGTATTTTAAAGGGAACCCTACATATTGTTAAATAGGAGGTAAATGTTACACATATAAGTTGTAACTCAAAGTAAGGGCAGAGCGATATTTGTACTGTAATGAACAACCATGCACACTGGGAGAAAGATCATTTTATCGACTGCCTCATGCAGGGAATAACAAGCATTCTCTTATTACAATCAATGGCTATGTCGTAGATTTCTTCCAGCCCACTTGGGTCTCTTTTCATACAGAATGACCAGAAGCTTGAAGGAGTAAGCTATGCTCGCCTGCAATAGCTTCACCGATGAGCCCTTTTTGCTTTTCACACGTTCCATCTCCTCCTTGACAATTCTATATTATCCAGGCAAATCTAACAATGAACTTTCATTTTCTCTTTTAGTGTTTCATAAATTCAAGTGGCTACTTGAATGATTCGTTGCATAACTACTCCCTTTAATTTTCATTTTTGTAATTATTTTGTCTTTCATATAATCTTATGATAAATTATACCTCTAAATTTTCACAAGTTTTTGAACATTCAATTAAATTGTCATGAGGATTGAGGACAATAATATGCATTTTGTGATATAAATTTGCAAGACAAATTGTGTAATATATGCTCTACCAAGGGGTGAAGAGCTTGAACCTTCTTTGAAGGTCGCCATGGTCGATAATTTCTCTAATCTTGTTGAGAACAGTTCTGGCTACAAAAGGGGAGGTGGTTAAAGAAGGGAGGCCATTTTCCCTTGCATTGTGAACCATCATTATTATAGAAGACCTCTCTGACAACTCCACTAGGTACAAAATGTTGAAATGCAGGGCATGCTTCCTAATCCCCCTGGAGGCCTCTATCTGGTTTATCATCGCTGGTATGCTCCACGTACCGTGCAAACAGGCAAGGATTTTGAGCTCATCCTCTGGCTTCTCTCTTTGTATATTTCTGTGTTTGTATGGAACCACCTTCCTTATTGGGATGTATATGGTTGTTGCCAACAGAGTTGTGATGAATGTCATGAATATAGCCATCAACACCAAAATCATAAACGCTTATCATTCGAGACATGAAAAAATTAGCCAAATCAAGTTAAATAAAATATGTTCAATTCGTTCCGTATGAATCTAATATTTTTATGAAATCTGAGTTTTACCTTCCTATCTCTTCCAATTTTGAAGACAATCAACTCGACCAATCCTTTGGTGTTCATCAAGAACCCCAACGTCATTTCTTCTTAACAAGGAATTTTGTGCGCAATTGCAACAACAAATGTATTCGGAATCTTCCTAGCATAGGAAGTCATGATTACCAAAACGAGCAAACTCCAAGTGGTCCTTCCATGGATCATTGTCGCATTGGTCTTAAAACCACTAAAGGAAAAATACACTGGAAGCAACAAGGAAGATACGAAGTCTAAAATATTTTCAATAATCATCCTTATGAAATGGCCATCTTTGGGAATCGTGAATCCAAACACAGAAACTACAAAGATTGAGTGAATAATTACATTTCTCACAAAACCAGTTGTTAGTACTCCTACCAGAGTAATGCAAACAAAATGTCTAGCTTAATGATTCATTTTTAGGTGAACATTGGGAAATCCAGGTCATCACTGGCTTGACTACCACTATCATGAAAACCACAAAACCTATGCCACATACAAGAACATAGATTGATGTCAACAGGCTCTTGTCTGTATCTAAAAGAGCTACAACCAGTTCTAGAAGACCCAAGCAACCACGTCATTGACAACAGCTACAGCCATGGCCAACTGTCCTACATCGATGGTGAGAATCTTGAGCTTTGCAAGTTTCCTAACAAGCACTTGGAATGCAGTAATAGACAACGATATACCCATGAAGACAAGGAACTGCCTATAGACCATACCCTTAGAAATCGTTGTTCTAAGAACATAAGCAACCTCAATCCTAGCTACAAAGGGTAAGTTAATTCTAGATATTGCAATTGTTAAAGCCTTCCTTCTAGTTTGCTTAATGGTCTTTAAATTGTGCCCTAAAAACTCAAGCCAACTCGACTCATAAATGGTCATTGAATCAAGAAAAGAGAACAATATTGGAGATACTAAGCACTAAATTGGAGGTGAATGTAGAGGTCCGTAGATGAGGCGACGGTGAAGCCAGTAGGGAGGATATGTGCAGAGCTTGAGGGCAGTAATGGATCTGGAAGACGAAGAAACCTCACACGAAACCCTTTTCCTTTCCACGTTTTAGATGTTTACTCGATGAAGGACGACGAAAATGGGGTGTTGGGATTGGCTAGGCTGAACAATGTTTGCCCAACCCAACCTTGCAAAGGAACACCTTCCTTGTAATTAATTAATTATGTTTAAAATGTTTAGATTCATAAAATTTTATGACTTTTTTTATTCATGAAATTCTTTATCACATTAAGTTTATGTGTGACACTTATTTGGAAACAAAGTTGCATGTTACTTTGTAATTTATGACCCTTTTGTTAAATACTTCCCATGTGATAGCTCTATTAGGTTACTTGGAAGTGATACGTATGGAGTGAGTTTTTTTTCATTGTAAAGAGTTACTTTTTTGTTATTCATTCTGCAAAAAAAAAAAAATCAATAATACAAAATTTTCTAGACAACTACTGGACATGGCTTTGTAATAAATCAAAGATGTGCGAGAAAACTAAGACATGTGAGAGTAACATAGCTTTGGACTCCCTATGAGACTGACTTGATTAAAATAAAGACAATTAGACCTTAACTAATTATGTTCCAGTATACATCTAGTAAAAACAACAAATACTAATTTGAAAAATACAACCCTTTAATAGAGATACTAAAATGTTTACATTTTTACTTCCTGTTGTCCAAGTCTATCTTGTAGAATATTGTTTATATTTGCTAAAAAATCACCAGCTTCAAGAGTATTGTGCTCTATGGCAAGTGATTAATTGAAATGGTAAAAGAGCTTTGAATCTTGTTGTCCATGAGCTAATCAAAGATAATTAATCATCACTATTCTAATGCTCTCTTTGAGAGCATATCTATTGTGGCATTGACCTCTCTATATATGTGCTGAAAACTAATAGCTCGAAACTTTGAAATAATTTCTCTTATTTTGAGTTTCCATGGTTCTAAATTTAACACCTCCAAGCGAGCCTCTCCTTTCAGCCAATTGATAACACATTTTGAGTCCTCAAGAATATGCAAATGATTTATGTTTTTTTTTTTAATTTACATTCATCAGTAGAGTCCATGCAGCAATCAATTCAGCCTTGGTATTTGTTCCAAAGCCAATTCCAATTTTAAAATGGATGGATCTATTTTATGTCAACTTGATCATCCCTCTGCCTCCACGCACATTTACTTGTGCTGCCCCATCAAAGAATCCTATCGACATATCTTGTGATATTTGTGGGAATTGTACTCTTCTTTGTGATAATGATTTCTAAAGGGGAAGAAATTCCCAAAATTGTGAAACAATTTTGGAAATTAGAACCAAAATATATATCTTATCATCTTTGAATATTATCTTATATGGAGTGAATTTAAAATTGAGTGGAAAGTCTATAATATTATAATAAATTTAAGATTTTATAATGGCGGTTTTATAAAGAGATAATATATTTGTTTAAAATATAGAAATTAATTATCGAAAAAAAAAAAATATATATATATATATATAATATATATATATATATATATATATATATATATATATATATATATATATATAATTAAAAATTAATATAATTTTTATTATATTTTTAATTATTGTAGTTTTCAAACCAAACAAATAAATTTTGAACTAGAAAAAAAATATAAAAGCGTTAAATCTCAAAAATAATTTAGAACGAAATATAATTATTTTTAATTTAAAAAAGATTATTTTTTATCTGAAAATATAATTATTTTTAATCTAAAAATAAATAATATGTTAGAAAATCGATATACTTTCACCTAAAATTGGAGTGGAGCGTTTTACAAAGATACATGAGTTATGTAAAATTGAGATATATAACACAAAATGTTGAGATTTGTTAGATATGTTTAAGCTCCTTGATGACTAGAGAAACTAATTTTGAAAGGTCAAACATATCCTCTTTGTCTCGCACACAAAGGCTCTACATCTACCATGACAAGAACCATGTTATTAAAATTATATTATTATTATTATTATTATTAAGGGTGGTTCACGGATACTAGGTGGCCGCTACATCCACGAGAAAAATACAGGCAGATCAACCCGAAGGGATCTACCTACTGACCAAACAAGTAGGGCCTAACCCTAAGGGTGTCGAGGAGATTTGACCCCATGACCTCTCAACTGGAGAGGTACTTAGCAACGGGAACTCGACCAACTCTGCTAACCCTTGGGGCTATTATTATTATTATTATTTAAAAGTTGCAACATAGTCAACCACCAAATTGATGTATGATACCCCTTGTTTGTGAGACAAGGGATTGAATGCATTAATTAAATTGTTGTGAGAAATCATTGTTATAATGTGATACCCCTTGTTTGTGAGACAAGGAATTGAATGCATTAGTTAAATTATTGTGAGAAATCATTGCTATAATGTGATACCCCTTGTTTGTGAGACAAGGGATTGAATGCATTAATTAAATTGTTGTGAGAAATCCTTGTTATAATTTGGTAACCTTTTAGAACGATAGTACATCTATATCAAATATTTTATTTTATTTTTGTTTCATTTATTGTGTTATTGCTCTATTATGTTCATTTTGTGTGTGGTCTAATAGTTAATGATCTAGATTGAAGCATTAATAGACAATGAAACCATAAACTATAAATTTAACGAGTTTCTAACAATTCATATACAACATTAATTGAATACACAGAAAAGTTTTTATTCTGGTTGGTAATTGTTTTCAAATAACATGGATGAGAAAAATGAAGAAGAAAATCTTAAACATTTATCTAGGTCATATTCTAAACATTTTATGAATTGACACCTTTTCTGACCACTCAAAATAATGAGAATAGAAACTCATGTTTTTGGTTTCAAATATAAGAAAAATGATTTTTTATCGATAGAATTCCATTTATCATATATCAATCTTGTAAATCCAATTACAATAGGGGTATCTAAAAGTGTTGAGTTTGTTTTCACATT
>APFE030637827.1:46232-57384 GCA_000404065.3 Pinus taeda
ATTACAATTTTGACAAATGTTGCTTGACCAAATTTCAGTAATGACATTTTTTTTAAAGAAGCAAAATTATAAAACATTTAGCACTTTTCATTTATCTATAATCTTGACATTGTGTGAGAAATTATATCCCAACATTTGATAATCACTGAATAAGTCTTCAATGAAGAGCAATATGTTGAGCATACACTTATGCTGGGGGTGGTGAATTAGTATAAGGCAATTTTTTTACTTATTTAAATTCAATCACCACAATAAGGTAACCATGCATAAGATTTATCAACAACGGAACACATAACACAAGATTTTACGTGGAAACTCTTTCCGAAGAAAACCACAAAAATAATCTCATCTTATCTCTTTGTAAGCACCAACTAACTGCTACAGATATTCATAAGTGCAAACCTATCAGAGACACCAATCCTCACGGGTACAAATCCTTGTAGACATTAACCTACTCTTATGTTTTTTGTAGGCACCAAGTTACTAGAGATAACAATCCCCACTGCTAAGAACGAACTTAGCAAGAGATATCAATTTCTTCATTTGAGCAACACCAACCTTCAATTTACAACTTCTTCTCTAATGCGCATAACTTCTTCAAAAGATAATGAACATTCGAAGTGTCTTCACAAAATCTACTCCTACATCTTCACATATATATTCTTTTCACAACAATCATTTTCTAGGAATGGTATTCAATCTTCGATCATGTGCGTCTCCTCTTCAAATGTTGTTCTTTATATAGAAGGATATTACATTTTTTGCTCACTCACCTTTCCCTCCAATTCATTTTGAATTTTATCTATTGGAGACCCTTCATGGAGAGTTGTCTCTATTAGAAAGGACACATAGATTTTTATTAAAATAATAAATATATTTTTATTTCTCAATGCTTCCTTATGTCCTAGAATTGAGAAATGAGAGCTATTCCTCCTAGAAAATAGGAATTTACCTAAGATAAATGTGGAATTTATCACTGGTGGTTTATGAGCCTGTGGTTTTGGAAGTCCGTGGTATTAAATGTAGGAGAGAGATAATTATGCATGTGTGTAATTTTATGTTGTATTAATATAATTTATTTGCATAATTAATCCCTGTAGCCTATATCAATTAACTTTTTGTATTATTGTTGCCTTAAATTTTGCCTTATATAAATTCTTCTTTTACATTAATGACAATATTAATTATCATATATCTTCTTTGTCATCGATGAAAATATGTTCAGTAGACTCCCCCTTTGTCATTGATGGTACTCTTGCGACGAAACATATAATCCATGTTGCAATACTCCCCCTATCTACAACTCTCCCCCTTGCTGCAATACTCCCCCTATCTGCAACTCTCCCCCTTTGAAATCAATGGCAAAGGGATGCTTTCCTTGAACTTGTACTTCACCTTAAGCACTTAGTGACTAGATGAGATGGATATTAGTCCCATTTGTTCTATGAGATATTCAAATGCCTCTTTAGGAAGTGGTTTTGTAAAAATGTCCACAATTTGTTCTTTGGTGGCAATATATTCCAAATTGACATTCTTGTTCTCTTAAGAATTAATACTTGATTGGAATGTGCTTTGTTTTCAAGTGCATAACATGATTCTTTGAAATATTTATTACACTTGTGGTGTAACAAAATATTGAGATTAGATGATCATATTCTACCTTAATTTCTCCCAATACCTACTTCACCCAAACTGTTATTACTATATACTCAACCTCTGTTATGGATAGAGAAATTGAAGGTTATTTCTTGTTCAACCAGGACACTAGATTGATGCCCAGAAAGAATGCTTCTTCACTTGTAGTTTTCTTAACATCAACATTACCCACTCAATATGTGTTTATATATACTTTTGAAGTAAAATATTTACCTCTTGAGTACCACAAGAAAAATTATAAGGTGCCCTTTGGTCCTTGGATATTTGAATATTATTTTCATTGCTTACACATGAGTTTCTCTTGGTGTTGCTGGAAACAATGCAACCAATCATACCACTTACATAATATTTGGCCTTGATGTCATCACATATAGCAGGTTGTCAAATATTGATCTATACAATGTTTGATTTGTTTTTGAAGATTCATCATCTTTATTCAATTTACAACCCATGACCATGGGTGTGCTTACTTGTGCAAAATATTATATTATAAACTTATTTAACATTGTCATGATGTATTTGGTTTTGGAAATGAATATACCTTTGTTGAATTGAGAAATTTGTAAAAGAAAGGATGATAGTTCAACAAGCACTGAAATCTCAAATTCCTTTTTCATTTCATCTGCAAATTCTTGCCCTTTAGATATCTAAATATTATTTTCATTGTTTGCACAAAAGTTTCTTTTAGTGCAGTTTGAAACTGTTCAACAAATCCTACTGCTTGCATAATTTTTTACCTTGATGTTGCTACATATAGTAATGTAGAAATTAATGTGTAGATTCAATATTTCTCATGAAATTTACTAAATCACAAGACCTGAAGCTACTCTATTGTTCTATGGAAGTTAATTCACCATATAGAACAAGAATCATAGACATGCAAAAGGAAACATCACACATGCACAAAGATTTATTTAGGGGAAAACAACTGCTCAAAACCCCTTATTTTCTATATTGCATTAATCAGATAATAGAGATGAAATACATATGCTTGCTCAAGCCTGAGCACACACTGCAAGTGTATAGTTTATACCTCTGCCTGATTGACTGACTTTGGCCAACACTTAGCCAATTTTCAAGCCCTCCAGGCTCCAACACTTAGCCAATTTTCAAGCCCTCCAAGCTCTTATTTCCTTGCGATGTTCCCTTGATAAATTGCCCCTATTTTTTAGGAATTTCTCACCATGGAATTGCGCAATTTCCTTAGGTCCTTCCTCTAACTACATGCACCACCTGTACACATTGGAATATGCTACAACCGATAGTACACTGCCTTGGAATCTCCATCTCAACTGGCTAACTCGAATTCTTTGCATGCAATAATTATTTTGGGTTGAGTAATAAGTTAATTGGTTGATCACTAAGTGTGGTTAAAGTTCCACTTCCACAACTTGACCTCCACTAGTTCTTCTGACAATTAGAACTAGTTAAACTGAAAATAACTCAAATTAACTAAAAATAAATTTCTATAAATTAGCAATCAAACATATTGAACTGAACTCAAGCTTCCCCAACTCAGATAAAGTGAGTTAACTGAGTGACAGGTGCCATGTCACCTCAGTTAACTACCTCCAAGAATTTTGTTGAAACATAAATTCGATTTTTCTCTAGTTTGACGAAGGCAAAGTTAAATTGAGATTTTCTTGTTGCATTTTCAACACTCCCTATCAACAATAAAAGGATTATCAACCACCCCTATCCTGCACGTGTGGAACTCAAACTTCCCTCTTGACAAGACCATTTTCAAAACATCATCATCTTGTTCCTCTATCGAAATGTAATGCAACAACATACCTCTACACACAATATAATATATGGTGATATTGGATATCAATATACTTGGATCGATCATGAAAAACAGGATTTTCAGAGAGTTTGATACAAATCTGATTATCACAATAAATCACAGTAGAATCCATAATCTGACCAAACAAGCCAACAAGTATCTTTCTCATCTAGATTGCCTCATATGTTGATTGACTTGCAACCATGTATTATGCTTCTGTTGAGTTGAGTGCCATTGATCTATGCTTCTTACTGTACGAAGAAACTATTGTGGACACAACACTAAAAATTCCACCTGATGTACTCTTTTGTTATAATGGAATTCTCACCTAGTCTACATCTATGAAGCCTCACAACTTTACTCCCTCTGTCTTTTTGTACCAAAGTCCAAACTGGGTAGTGCCTCTGAGGTACAGTAGAACATGCTTAGGTTCCCTCCAAGATAGTTTGGTTAGCCTAACCATAATTTGACTCAATTGTTTGACTGCATAGCATATGCTTGGTTGTGTGTTCACAAGATATATGAGTAAACCTACCAACTATTGGTAAACAGTCACATCCACTTCCTCACCTGTAGTGGCATCCTCTTTCCTCCAGTTGGTTGCTAGAGGAGTCTCCATGGGTTTGCACCTATCCATGTGGAACCTCTGAAGTATCTCATTGGCATACTTTCCTTGAGAAACAAACAGTTCCCCATAACCTTTCCATACTTCCAATCCAAGGAAGTAGTGCATGGGACCCATGTCCTTCATCTCAAACTCTCTTGCAAGGTCCACCTTGCAAGATCTGATCAGTTTTTCATCACCAGTCAAGAACAATTCATCAACATATAAAACAATAATCAACAATTTACCTTCTACCAAAATATGATAGAGGTTTGCATCCGCTTCACTTTTTGTGAAGCCCAAACCAGTGAGATAGTTGTCGATCCTGGTGTACCAAGCACGAGGTGCCTGCTTGAGACCATACAACACTCACTTGAGTCTACACACATGTGACTCTCGATCAAAAGTCTTGAAGCCTTTTGGTTGCTCGATATACACCTCCTCCTTAATAATTCCATTGAGGAATGATGTTTTCACATCCATTTGTTGGATCTTCCACCCCATCTGTGTAGTCAAAGCAATGATTGATCTAATGGATGAGCACCTTACTACATGAGTAAAGGTCTCCTCATAGTCAATCCCCTCCAACTGAGAGTAACCCTTGGCCATAAATTTGGCCTTGTACTTTTCTATGCTTCTGTTTGTTGCATGCCTTACCTTGAAGATCCATCTCGAATCCACAACTAATTTGTCTATTGGTCTTGGGACCACTTACCAAATATTGTTCTTCACAATGGATTCATACTCCTCCACCATTGCATCAACCCATACAAGCTTCTGTACTTCTCCCTTGAAAGAGTATGGCTCAGTCTCTACTAGCTCAGTCATTAGAGCCATGTATCCAGTGTACTAATTTGGTGACCTTCTTTGCATGCACTAATTTGAAGGAGTTCCCACGTTCTCCCTCACATCCTGCACAAGTCTCTCTAGTTCTCTTCCTACCTTCTTTGGATGATTCTTCTTGAGTGGATGTCTCCACTCTCTACTCCTCAACTTGCGGCTACTCCGCAATATCCCGAGGTTCCTCCTTTGGAGCTAAAAGCTCCTCCTCTGGTGGGATCTAAAGCTCCCTCTCAAGAGAGCACCCTATGGTTTTGTCTTCATCAAATTTGACATCCCATCACACAACTATCATTTTGATGGATGGAAAATACACACGATAGTTGTGGGGAGTTTCTATTAACCCACAAATACCCCCAACTCTGTTTTTAGCTCTAGATTCTTCCTTGATTCTTTGGATGCATGGAAATAGATAGAGCCTCGAAAGATCCTGAAGTGAGACACATTCGACTTCTTCCCCGAGAAAGCCTCCTCTGGTGTGATCATGCCAAGAATCCAATGAGGACTCATGTTTTGCAAATAGATCATTGTGGTGCATGCTTCAGCCCATAAGTGCAGAGGTAGGCTTTGGTCATGCAACATCACTCGTGTTTCTCCTACAATGCTTTAGTTCTTCCTCTCAGCCACCCCATTTTGTTGTGGGTTGTGGGGTGTTGTCAACTCTCATTGAATTCCCTCTTTTGCACAGAAGTTTTTGAACTCATTTGATGTGTACTCACCTCCATTATCACTTATGAGGGCCTTCATCTTATTTCCCATTTCTTTCTCCACCAGTGCCTTGAACTCTAAGAACTTGGGGAAAATACCATCCTTCTTCTATATGAAGAAGATCCAATAATTCCGCGAGTAGTCACCAATAAAGATGAAAAAATACTTATGCCTGGTAGTGGAGGTTGTCGAGAAAGGTACACAAACATCGAAGTGGATCCTTTCAAGGACTGCATGTGCTTTGTAGTCTCGATCATGGAAAGTCGCTTTTGTATACTTCCCCAAGGTACACCCTTTGCATGTATCCTGCTGCTCTAGTGCTCCTTTGGGGATGCATGTGGTAATCTGCTGCATGATCTTCAAAGCACCATGATGCAAATGGCCAAGTCTTCTATGCCAAAGTTCACCGACATCGTGGCTCTGCATATTCTCTGCCTTTGTTCTCAATACAACACAATCCTCCACATCTAGCTTGTAGAGGTTCTTCACCTGAACCCCGATATGCTTCACCTATCCTATGGCTATGTGTCTTAAGAATGTCTTTCCTTTGTTGAAGATCACAATATAACCACGGTCTTCCAAAACTGCAACGGAGACAAGATTCTTTTTTTAGACCCGAAACAAACATCACATCCTTGAGCATAAGGGGGGAGCGTGAATCCCTCTAAAAGGCAACTGTACCAATCTTGGTCATATTGTACCTTCCATCATCTCCCATCTCGATGCGCATATGGAGATCCTTCTCCTCCAAACCACTGAAAAAATCTTTATTCCCCATCATATGGAACGAGGCACCATTGTCGAGATATTGCACGCTTCCCATCATTGTGTTTGTCATGCATGCAATGAGAGTAAAATCAAGCTCGAAGTATGAAGCTAAAGCTTCACCTGCTGCTCCTCCTGAGGTCTTCTTGCGTGTCTTCTTGTGTGGACACTTCATGGCATAATTCCCAAATTCATGACAATAAAAGCACTTGATTATGGACATGTCTTTCTTCTTGCCCCTTGACTATATTTTGCTTTTGATTGGGATTTATTCCATTTCCCTTTCCTTTCCTTTCCATCTAAGGCACAATTCTCCTCATCCTTGCCCTTGGATGAAGTCTTGTCTCTGGTATTCCACCTTATTTCCTCCTGTACCAAATCGAACCATAGGCGTTCCCAATTTTGGTAGTTTCTCCTCCCATTAACTGAATCTTGGTAGTTGTGTCAGCTCTTGGGAAGGCCTAGAAGGGCTAGGGTCGCCAAATCATCCTCTTCTACAATAAAACCAACTTGACGAATTTCATCACAACATTGTGTGAACCTTCTCAGGTACTATGGAATGGTCTTGTTCCTCTGCATCTTGATATTTCGAAGCTTGTCCTTTAGGGCCAATTTTCTATGGTCACTACTATTATAGAACAAATATGTCAGTGCTTGCCACATTTCATATGGAGTCTCTTTCCCATGGATATTTGAGACAATATGGTCTCTTACTCCCTCCATTATGATCCTCCTCGCCTTGGCTACACACTTCTTCCATTCTACTATATCCTTAACATCAGATGTTGTTGGTTTCAGAATATCATTACAATGAATTCCTTCAACCCATTATCTTCCAGTAGTGCCTCCATGCAGTCCTTCCATGTAACATAATTTGATCTTGCATCAAGGGAATACTCAATCCTTAGTCCATTGAAAGCTATCTTCTCAGTCTTGAAGAAAACTCGCAACCTTGATATGCAAATTTGAACCTCCTACAATGACAACTTTGAAGTCTCTACTCTACAGTGATTCTAGCTCTGATACCATGTAGAATTAATGTGTAGATTTAATACTTCTCATGAAATTCACTAAATCACAAGACCTAAAGATACTCTACTGATTCGCGGAAGCTAATGCACCATCTAAAACAAGAATCATAAACATGCAAAAGGAAACATCACACATGCACAAATATTTATCTAAGGGAAAGCAACTGCTCAAGACCCCTTACTATCTATATTTCATTAATTAGATAATCAAGATGAAATACATATGATTTCTCAAGCCTAAAGACACCCTACAAGTGTATAGCTTATCCCTTTTCCTCACTGACTGACTCTGGCCAACACTTAACCAATTTTCAAGCCCTTCAATCTCTTATTTCTTTGTGTTGTTCCCTTGAGAAATTGACCCTATTTTTTAGGAATTTCCCACCATGGAATTGCACAATTGCCTTAGGTCCTTCGTCTGACTACATGCACCGCCTGTACACATTGAAATATGCTACAACTGATAATACATTGCCTTGGAATCTCCATCTCAACTAGGTAACTTGAATTTTCTACATGCAACAATTATTTTGGGTTGATTGATTAGCTAATTGGTTGATCACTGAGTGTGGTTGAAGTTCCACTTCCACAACTTGACCTCCATTAGTTCTTCTAATAGTTAGAACTAGTTAAACTGACAATAACTCAAATTAACTTAAATAGATTGCTACAAATTAGCAATCCAACATACAGAACTGAACTCAATCTTCCCCAACTCAAATTAACTGAGTTAACTTAGTGAAAAGTTACATGTCACCTCAGTTAACTACCTTCAACAATTCTGCTGAAATAGAAATTTGATTTTTGTCTAGTTTGACCAAGGAAAAGTCAAACTGGTATTTTCTTGATGCATTTTCAATAAATAGGTTGCCATTCATTGACCTATATAGCATTTGATTTACTCAATTTACAACTTGTGAACATGGATGTGATTTCTAGTGCACAATCTTCCATTCTAAACTTCTTTAAAATTTCCTTAATGTATTTGTTTTGAGAAATTAATATGCCTTTGTCAAATTGAGAAATCTACAAACCAAGAAAGAATGATAGTTCACTAAGCATAGGCATCCCAAATTCCTTTTTCATTTCCTTTGCAAACTCTTGGTACATTTTGTTTATACTATCTCCAAAAATGATGTCATTTACATAAACTACAATAAATAATTGAGTTTCATTTTATGTCTTGTTGACAATGCTGGACCCTCCAACATTCAGGGGATCTCCCCAGTATGAAGTCCCAACTAGACCTCACACCATTCGGTGTAGGAGGCCCATCCGGTATGATGGTCGAGTTGCCATTATCTTAAAGCTTTTCCTTAGCTCTTGCTTGTCAACACATGAGAGTGGTCTTCTTTGTCTTCGAACAACGAGGTTTGCGTGCTTGGTGAGTGTTGGTGTTACTTGTGTCAAGGTTCTTTCACCGCAAAGGGAGAGGGTGGGAGTGAGTCTCTAGTCAAAATGGAAGAGTCCCAACTCTGTCAGAGACACACAACACAGCAAGACATGCACAACTTCCGATAGAGTAGTCCACACGGATACGGCACTCACAAACACACAATGAATGGATAGCACGTACAACACCCAACGAAATAGTTCACGCAAGTGCAACGGTCGTTATAACAAGTTTATGTGAATAATTCTGTCTAGTGTTCGATGAGGTAGCCCACATGGGAAGACAACGTTAACAACTTATACAACACATTTTCATAAGCATATGTTTTAGAACAACCGAAATAGTTCAATTATATTAACATAGGTTAAAGCAACATGCATTACAAGTGTTCAAAGAATAGTCTCACAAACAATTACAATACATGTGTGAAAACGTGTTGGCCTATTAACAAACTTTTGAATTAAGCGAAAGTTCCAAGGCACATTGGTACACCATACATCACTAACCCCGTAAGCAGGGCATTGGACCCATTGCTGCTCATCAAAGAAAAGATTACAGACTCTCAAGGCTATGTGGGAGGAGACAAGGTGAAAAGTATTTTGCATGTACAAGTGAGGGGTATTTATAGCCAAGGGTGAAACTAACCCTTGTGGTTGTTTGACTTCCCTCATGATTGTTTGACTTACATGACTCTTCAACTTTACATGTGGGTCTATTGGACTTCCACGTTACATTACATTGATTACAACAGTATGACCCATATTAGTGATGTGGCCGAGATGATTCATGACACAACTCGACACGACAATGTAGGTATGTTCATGTTGTTGATGATGTCCATGTCGAGTTGCATTGTTGTTGAGTGATGGATGTGCTCTTGGTGTATCATAGCTTCATCTCTACATGGCAAGGTGTGCGAAGTCTTCGATGGTCTTGGTGTTCGCTTGATGTTTGCATGTGCATATTCCTCCTTCGCTTGTACTTTGACATGCTTCATGTGTTTGTCCATTCACAAACAAATATCCTTGCATGCATTCCTCGTTTGTCCATTCGTGAAATAATATCCTCGCATGCATTCCTTATTCATCTGTTCACGAAAAAATCTCCTCGCATGCATTCCTCATTTGTCCATTCACGAACGAATCTCATCGCATTCTCTCCTTGTTCATCTCATTCATTGTCGCATCATGTCTCATCCATGTAACTGTATCTGCAATCACTCATGATGAGACGACATCAAATCTAGAAATATCCTAGTCTACCATGATGCATTATCATTCACTTTTGGATGCAGATGACCGAGAGAGAGGACAAGGATTTGAAACTACGCAAGGCAGATTTCAAGTCGGGATGCAGACCCCGGGCACTACTAGTGAAAATTGTGCAGAGGCCACTAGGAGACTAAGATGGACAATCCGGATTAGTAGTGACTATCCGCAAGATCTAACTCAGCTGGAGGGAAAATCAGTGCAATTTTTTCAAGGAGGAAGTGCAGGCAACAAAGGGGGGACTGGCAACAAAAACTATGCAACTTCTCTGGGGAGCTGGCAGCGGGCTGCAGGAGGCTTGCTTGGAAAATTGCACAATTTTTCTAGGGAGTTGGCAGTGGCTTGTGGGAGTCTGCTGGAAAAAAATGCGGAATTGTTGGGAGGATGGCCTGCTGAACATCCTTGTGCAGTTTCTGAGTTGAGCGGGATGTTGGGCAGCTAGGTCAATGCTCATGAAAACTATGCAGTTTTCGAGGTAAGAAGCAGGCCTGCTAACTGGATGACTTGCTGGAAAAAATTGCGCAATTTTTTGAGGGAGATAGTGACGGACACAAGGTGTATGTACGACATGTATTCGTAGTTTCTTCAGTCAACAGAGCGAGAAATATTTACAGATTTTGCGCAATTTTTTGGTGGAGTGAGTCCCGAGGTCACTGCCCAACCAAACTTTCTGGTTGACCAGCTAGAGGCTTTGTTGATGTACTTGTAGGCAGCACAGATTGAAATGGATTGTTGAGCAACTTCTACGTTTTTCTGGGTGATAGTCAGTCTGGTTGATTCCATGATTGTGCAGTGTAGGCTACCTGGGATCACTAAGGGCCAAAAACTGTGCAATGCATCTCAACGAAGGTCCGATTGTTGGAGGGTGATCCGGTCGTCAAAATTTCAACAAAATGACTAAGTGTGTGGACGAGTGAACTTGTGCATACAAGACCTTGCGAACACACATTCAACATGACTTGATGACAAGACACATCAAACCATAAAGACAACATATGCTCAGTGTGACTGACCGACGGTGCAAGTGAAAAGCGCAACACTTGTAATAGATCATTAAACGACTGTGACAACGCTTGCACAATAGTGCATACAACATTGTGT
>APFE030637827.1:60938-112430 GCA_000404065.3 Pinus taeda
TATATATTCATTTTTCAAAGAACTGTATGTAGGAACTTATTTATTTCATAGGCGGAAAAGGTATCCCGACTTATTGAGAGTAGAAGAGGTTGTTCCTTCAGAGAAGTATGTTATCTATACCTCTGACATACTTGTTAAGGTTTTCCCCCTCACCTTACTCTACTTGATTGAGCTGACAAGGGGTAACTCAAAACAACCGACTAGAGTAGGTGGTGCTAGTTAGAGCGCAAGCATTGTGTTTTCACCAAGACTCACTCTGAACAGAAAGTATTTTCCATCAAGGCATCATCGACTAAAGACAACAAGATCTTCATAAAAAGAGAGGACAACAGATAACCAAGTGTTGATAGTTGTACAAGTCCTCTTAGATTTTCCCAGCTTGTCTCAATAGCCAAACATAGTTTCACGAGAGGCTAACCTATAGGTACAAGCAAGCAAAGAAAGCGAAAGCAAAATAAGTAAGCAAGCAAACAAACCAAACCGAGTAAGTAAGCAAACAAACATGCGAACCAAAAAGCGAAGCAAGACAAGAAGCAAAGACTACTCCTATTCCTACGCTAAATAATGCATGGGCCTACTCACGTGAAGTGATATTTCCAATGCAGCCACCAACGCATTGGCTGGCCCATGTTGGTGAAGAAATGTTTCGCAAGAAGCATAGTCAAGCAAACCAGTAAACATAAAAGATACAATACTGAAGACCAACACGCTCTGAGTTCTAAAACATCCACAAAAAAGAAAAGAGTGAATGCACAAAATAGACATTCTGCGGACTTAACATGGTGTTGCGACACACTACGTACAGATGATAAATATGCACACTCTTTGTACTGTGACATAAGAGAAAACATGAGAAAGACCAACAGCTTATGCTTTTCAAGTGTGCTTGATTTGTAAGATTCCTCCAAAGCTTGAGCAATGGGATCGTGTGATTCGAGTGGAGGAAGCAAAATTTGGGTGTTTGCTCGATCTTCAATGCAAATCAGAGAGTGATGGGGAGCCTTGGGTGTTTTGAAATTTTTTCTGATCGGAAGTGGAACTAACCTCAGGACAACGAGGCCCTGACATAACCATCAACCTGGGCTGAAGTGCCTCGACAGCCTACGGGGTTTCCAATCCGTCAATAGGTAGATCATCGGAGTCCAGTGGCCTAGACAGATTAACAACGAGTGAATCAATATTGTAATCAAATGAAGAAGTACAGAGATCACGACAGCCACAATTAGAAAATTTGGGATGTTCATCAACATCCTTATGATTTGATGAATCATGCAGAGGGGTAGATGAGAAGCAAGGATGTTCACCCTCTATGTTTTCATAAATGATAGATGACAGATGGGACAAATTTTCAGAGGAAGATGTGTCCTCTCCACAATGTAATGACAGATTGACATCCAGTGTGTCCTGTGAACGATCAAAAGTAGAAACATCTGGAAATGAGTTTTCACAAGGGAAATCAATAGTGGCAGAATCACAAGGGATGTCAGGATAGAGCGGATGAGGCACAGATGGAAGGGAATCATCCTTCACCACGGATTCTTCTTTATATTCCCGCACACACTCACCATGAATGATAGCGTAGGTTGGCTACACAACACCAACTCCGTCAACAACTTGATCCTTGTTCACAGCAAGTGTAGAGTCTGGAACGAAAGACCATAAGATAGTACAGTCTGGAGGATCAACAAAATGCAAGGACGAAGGTTGAGGTAACAAGTCCACATGACAACCAACAGGATTGCAATCCAAATCTGCGCATATATCAAGAGCAGGTGGGGAAGGAGGATGTGATAGTTCAACCGATGTGTGTTCATGTTCTCTCGCATCACTCTGTGGTGGTGGATTTGTTTGATGAGGGGAAGGCGGACAATCACTTGTGACAACAAATGTGTTTGATTGTGATTACGCAACTCCATCACCGAAGTATGTTGAGCAGGGTTCGAATGATTATAAGAATTGTGGATTTTCATATATGCAAAGAAGATACTTAAATCTTCCATCGAGAAATTCCCAATCAATTTCATCTTCAGGAAATCGCCATGCAAGATTACAAAAGCGTGTGTGAAACTATTCAACGGATTCATTAGGTGCCTTCCATAATTTCAGAATTTCTTTGTTGAGTGCTACAGTCAAAATGATTGAAAGCATAGTCTATCTCTGCGACAAGATGAGGAAGAGAGTGAAGAGAGTGAATCGACTTTTTGAGAAGCATGGCACACCAATGTGGTGGGTGCCCTCGAAGCGTGTATGCGAATAGTGCGCAGGTCATGTAATCTTCAAAGATTTCATGCCTTTCAGGAGAGCCTACAACGCCAACCGTGTGTCTAACCACAGCTACTTGGCTCCACCATCGTATGTTTTACCTGACAAGTTATTCCAGAGCTCTTCCGACATTTCAAAGTCATTTCCATAAGACATACACTCCGGAAGAGAAATTCTATGTTTAGTCATGATAAGTATGCGGAGATTCAAAACAGATTGTGAGGACTCAGCTTGTCATCTAGCCCTCCTTCTAGCACCAGAAATGTTGACGGTGCTAGACCCACCAACATTCAGAGGATCTCCCCAGTATGAAGTCCCAACTAGACCTCACATTGTTCGGTGTAGAAGTCTCATCCGGTACGATGGCCCGATTTCCATTATCTTAAATCTTTGCCTTAACTCTTGCTTGTCAACACATGAGAGTGGTCTGCTTTGTCTTCAAACATCGAGGTTTGTGTGCATGGTGAGTGCTAGTGTTACTTGTGTCAAGGTTCTTTCATCGCAGAGGGAGAGGGTGGAAGTGAGTCTCTAGTCGAAAGGAAAGAGTCCCAACTCTGTCAGAGACACACGACATAGTAGGACATGCGCAACTTCTGGCAGAGTAGGCCACACAGATGTGGCAATCACAAACACACAATGAATGGATAGCATGTACAACACCTAGCAAAATAGTCCACGCAAGTGCGATGGTCGTTATAAAAAGTCTATGGGAATGGTTTTGTCTAATGTCTGAAGAGGTAGTCCACACAGGTAAGACAATGTTAACAACTTATACAACACATGTTCATAAGCAGATGTATTAGAATAACCGAAAAAGTTCAATTGTCTTAACACAGGTTAAAGTAACATGCATTACAAGTGTTCAAAGAATAGTCTTACAAACAATTCTAATACATGTGTGAAAATGTGCTGGCCTATTAATAGGCTTCTGAATTAAGCGAAAGTTCCAAGACGCATCGGTACACCATACATCACTAACCCCGTAAGCGGAGCATTAGAGCCACTGCTCGCTCCTCAAATAAAATATTATAGCTCTCAAGGCTATGTGGGAGGAGTCAAGGTGAAAAGTATTTTGCATGTACAAATGAGGGGTATTTATAGCCAAGGGTGAAACTGGCCCTTGTGGTTGTTCAAATTCCCTCGTGACCATTTTACTTACGTGACTCTTCAACTTTACATGTGCGTCTCTTGGACTTCAACGTTACATTACATTGATTACAACTATATGACCCATAGTAGTGATGTGGCCGAGATGACTCATGACACAACTCGACACGACAGTGTTGGTATTTCATGTTGCTGGTGGTGTCCATGTCCATCTACATTGTTGTTGAATGATGGATGTTCTCTTAGTGTATCATAGCTTCATCTCTGCATGGCAAGATGTGCGAAGTCTTCGATGGTCTTGGTGTTCGCTTGATGTTTGCACGTGCATGTTCCTCCTTCACTTGTACTTTGACATGCTTCATGTGTTCGTTCGTTCACGAACAAATCTCCTTGCATGCATTCCTCGTTCGTTCGTTTGCGAAATAATACCCTCACAATCATTCGTTGTTCGTCTATTCATGAAAAAATCTCCTCGCATGCATTCCTCGTTCATCCATTTGCTAATGAATCTCCTCGCATGCCCTCCTTGTTCATCCTGTTTGTCGTCTCGTCATGTCTCATCCATGTACATGTATCTGCAATCACTTATGACAAGACGACATCAAATCTATAAATATCCTATTCTATCATGATGCATTATCGTTCGCTTTTGGATGCAGGTGACCGAGAGAAAGGACAAGGCTTTGAAACTGTGCAAGGAAAATTTCAATCCGGGATGTGGGCTCCGGGCACTACCAGTGAAAATTGCGAAAAGGTCACTAAAAGACTGAGATGGATAATTCGGATCAGCAGTGACTGTCCATAGGATTTGGCTCGGCTGGAGGGAAGATCTGCTTAATTTTTTCAAGGAGGCAGTGTAGGCAGCAAAGGGGGGACTGGTAGCAAAAACTACGCAATTTCTTTATGGACCTGGCAGCAGGCTGCAGGAGGCTTGCTTGGAAAAACTACGTAATTTTTTTGGGGAGTTGGCAGCGAGAGTCTGCTAGCAAAAATTGTGCAATTGCTGGGGGGATGACCTGTTGAACATCCTTCCATAGTTTCTGAGCTGAGCGGGATGTTGGGCAGCTGGGTGACTGTTCATGAAAACTGCCCAATTTCAGGGTGAGAAGCAGGTCGGCTAACTGGGTGACTAGCTAGAAAAACTGCGCAATTTTTTTAGGGAGACAGTGACAGACACAAGATGTGTGTATGACATGTCTGTGCAGTTTCTTCAGTCAAAAAAGTGGGCAAGATTTGCAGATTTTTTGCAATTTTTGGGGGGAGTGAGTCTCGGGGTCACTATCCAGTCAAACTCTCTGGTTGACCAGCTGGAGGCTCAATTGATTTACTTGCGGGCAACACAAATTGAAATGGCTTGCTGAGCAACTTCTGCATTGTTATGGGTGACAGTCAATCCAGTAGGATTGTGTAGTGCAGGCTGCCTAGGAGACAGCCTCAAGCTCTACACAATTCTAGGCAGCAGTACATGATCACTGAGGGCCAAAATTGCGCAATGCAGCTCAACGAAGTTCTGGTTATTGGAGGGTGATCTAGTCATCACAATTTTAGCAAAATGACTAAGTGTGTGGGCGAGTGAACTTGTGCATACACGACCTTGCGAACACACATTCAACATGACTCGGCGACAAGACACCTCAAACCATCAAGACAACATATACTCGGTGTGACTGACTGACAGTGCGAGTGACAAGCGCGACACTTGTGATAGATCATTGAACGACCATGACGACGCTTATGCAACAATGCATACAACTTCCTGTGTGAGTGCGATAGATGTGTACATGGCGAACACAACCTTTAGCATCACTAGAACGAGGTCGCAAGTATGATATAGCAATCAATATGCGGAAGACGACAATTGGTAGAACAAGTGAAAAAGAAGCAAGACATGTAGAAGAAACACATAAGATGACTTTTCGCGTTTGCGCACATGCATGTTACTGAGGATAGGGTGATATGGCAATGGAAAGAAGTCCTGCAAACTCAACTAAGAGGTGTACTTTGAAAGATGTTCCTTACTTACCATACTTACCCTCAAGATGATCATGCATCTGACGGAGTTTGCATGTGGTCCTGATCTTTTCCATTACTCGGTTCCTTGGCCCTTCTCCTCAACTCCTTGGAAGCGATTTCAGCATGTCACCTTTTCCTGTAGTCACTAAGAGTTCCGTCTGCATAATTTTAGCGACATTGACTGCTGCCAGAATGAGGTCCTGGGAGGCCCATCTGCGTAGCTTCTGCATGTAAGACCGACAAGACAACTTGGACAACATTGCGTAGTTTTGAGGCTCAAAGCACTGTTGTGGGATAGGGATCATGGGAGGACACCTCTGCGCAATTTCTGAGTGCAGTGTAGCTGGACTTCTCTGTGCATTTCTAGAGAGCAGTGTTGGCTGCCTGACTTCTCTGCTCATTTTTTGAGAGTAGTGTTGGTTGGGGTCTCTGCGGGCTGTGGGGTTTCAGCAAGCAAGGGAGGTTGGTGTCTCTGTAGGCTGTGGGGTTTCAGCAAGCAAGGGAGGTTGGTGTCTCTATGCACTGTAGGGTTTTAGCAGGAAAGGGAGGAATCTTGATGGTTGTAGAAGCAAAGCGCATAGTTCAGGGAAGCAAGGTGAGGCTAGGTTGCTTGGGAATGGATAAGTGTGATATTAGTGAAACATATGTAAACATGATAGGACTTGACTGTGATCTTACACAGACACTTAGTGACACAATGTAGACCATCCAGAATGCATAAGACATACTTTGCTTGATGCAACAACCTTCGTGACAAAATTGCGTGAAGTGAGTGTGAAACATGTATATATGATGACAACCACTCATGCTCAAACAATTCCCTTGAAGCAAGACAACATTCCCTTTGCATGAAAAACAATAACCCCTATGCTAAAAAATGACAGATGTTGCATAAGGGTGAGAACGCGGAAAACTCTTAGGATCAAGGAGGGGAGATTGAAATCATCAGCTTACCAATAAGTAACCAAGGATGATCAATCGCAGGATCCAAGGTAGGATCTGAAATTTGCATGTGAGCCAAAATTTTGGAGGGTGGTTGTAGCCGCTACAACATGTCTTAATGTAGATATTATTGTCTTGAATTCCTCTTTTGAAGGCTAGTTGTTGTACATATTTATCAAGCCTTGAATATTAAGCTTTGAGAGCTTGCTTTAGACCATAAAACGTTTTTTTCCCATTTGCATACATTATCCTCATTTTCTGATAATAAGAACCCTCATGGTTGTTTAATGTGTGCTTCTTCTTCTAGATTTCCTTTGAGAAAGGCTAACTTGACATTCGTTTGGTAGACTTTGAACTAATTGAAACGTGAAAATGCAAAAAAAAAATTGATTACGTCTAATCTTGTAACTAAGGAAAATGTTTCTTCGAATTAATACCTTCAACTTAAGCATAGCCTTCACAAACCAATATTTATTTATTTTTTATTACTTGACCATATTCATACAACTTGTTCCTAAAAATCTGCTTGGTGTCAATCACATTTTTATATTTTGGCCTTGGAACAAGTTCCCATGTCTCATTCTTCTCAATTTTATTTAGCTCTTCTTCCTTAGCATCAATCTAATGCTTGTCTTTTCTAACTTGTGTAAAGTTCTAGGGCTTTAATATGCACTCCCATGTCTTTATCACTAAGAAATATATTTTCTAAATGATTCTTTTGAACAAATTTAGATGGTGTCTTTGTATCTTGATCCTGTGTATCTTCTTCTTCATTTTCTTCTCCTTCTTCCTCTTTTTCTTCTTTGTAGCTTGGCTCCTATGTTTAAACATTTACTTGTGCTTTCACCTTTTGATGCCCCAGTTCATCCACTTTTACATTGGCACCCTCTACAATTTTGTGTATTAAAAACCTTTCATCTTGATGTATAACCAAGAAATATACATTCATCAACTCTAGAGTCAAATTTTCCCAAATCCTCATCATCTCTCTTTATGGTACACTTGCTCTTGAAATTTTTGAAGTATTTAACTATTGTTAATCTACCCTTCCATAATTCATAAGGTGTTTTATTATTGTTGACTTTGATTTACCCCTTATTCGCAATGTAGATTGCGATGTTGTCTACTTCTCTCCAAAATCTATCTGATAGATTAGCTTCATCTCATGTTGTTCTAGCCATCTCTTGTATGGTTCAATTTTTCCTTTCTACCACTCCATTCGCCTGTGGGTTTATTACGACTATAAAATGTCTCTTTATTCTAGATAGATCATAAAACTCTTCAAATTCATTTGAGATGAATTCACCTCCTCAATATGAACTCAAGCATTTTCATAAAAAAAAATATATAAAAATAAAATAAAAATTAAAATTAAAAATAAAAATTAAAAAAATAAATAAATAAATAATTGAATGCTTCAAACTCCTCAAATGCTTCATACGTGTCTTTTACGAATGCAACCCATGTTAGTCTAGATTAATCATCAATGAGCAACATGAAGTCATTTTCAAGTTTTAGACTTTGTATTCTTATGGGCCCATAAATATCTGTATGAACAAGTTCCAACGACTTCGTTATTAAGTACCCCTTCAATTTAGAGCTTCTTGTTGTTTGTTTCCCATGCTAACATTGATTGAAAAGAGTGTTTAAAGGTTTAACAAGCTTTGGCATATCTCTCACTACTTGTTTGGTGCTAAGTTTACTAGATCATCAAAGTTCATATGACCCATTCTTTTGTGCCATAATCAACTTTGATCTATGTGTCCCATATAACAATTGTCTCCCTTCAACTCATTGAGGATAATGCATTATTTGATGTTCTATTTTTATTTGCAACTAATTTTCTCATGCCTTCCTTCCTTATCTTACAACCTTGAGAATGATGTGAGAGTGTGTCCTTGATCACACATTTGACTAACACTAAGAAGAATATGTTTCAAGACTTCAACATACAATACATTTTCTATTTTAATATTTCCATTACTGATATTAAGGCTACCATCCAAATATCCTTGTGGTAGCATTATCTCGAAATGTCACACTATCTTTGTTAACTTCTTTCAAAGTGAGAAACTTGTTCTTTTCGCCTATCATGTGGCTTGAGCATCCATCATCAATGTACTATTAATTTTCTTTGTTTTGAGCATGAAGGGTAGTTTGTACAAGCATAGATACCTCCTCCCCCTACTCTATTTGCCCTTGCTTCCTTTTTCTTCTTTTGTTTTGCCAGGTTATCCTCTTTCCTGTTCTTTCTAGGATTTTTGCAATGCCACTTCTACAAAAACATGTTATGTGCCCATAGTTGTTGCACTTATAACATACATCATTGTAATCAAATAAAGGGGCAAATGAATTATAGTTTCTATTTGAAAACCCATAAGTTCTAATGTTTTTGTTTCACACATAATCATTACTTATATGTATTTTACAATCTATTACTTTATGACCAAAGCAATTGCAAGAAAAACAATAACCAAAGAAGGAATTTTGGTACCAACTTTTGCAAGGGAACCTTGATGGAAAATATATTTTGAATTTGTCTTTATTGTCCTTGTGAGGAGGGTCAGGTTTCCATACGGTATCATTTTATTTCTTCTTATTATATTCATTGTTTATGGGACTTTTGAGAGAATTAGCATAATTTTTAGTTTCTTCTTCATTCACCTTATGTAGTCTGTTGCCTTACAAATAAAATTTTCTTTAGGATTATTTTGATTCTTATCATAGCAAAGACTAGTTTTAACGAATGGCAACCTTTGGCAATTGATGATATCATCTAAGATTCCAATGCTCTTTTCAAATTTTAAGCTTCCATTCAACTGGTCAAGTGACTTCTCCAATTACTTTCTTAATGAAACAATTACAAATTCTAACTTTTCACAAATTTATTCCTTTTCCTTTAGTTTTCTTTCCACCACTTCTTATGTATTGTTTGCCTCTTCTAGTTGAATCTTTAGGCAACAATGGCCTTTTTTGTTTCTTCAATAATTTTTTATATTTTCACTTTTGAATCACGATCCTCCTCTTCATATTTTTGTAGGTGTTGTTTTTGTTTCAAATTATTTTCTTAAGCGTCTTTATTTCGCTTAAGGCACAAATGAGCTCTTCTTTAGATTCACTTCCCCATCTATTTCAACATTTTCTTCCTCTTCTAAATCTATCTTTCCTTATGCTTTGTCTTCATTTTCCATGTCATCAAAATTTGCATCTATGGCCATGAAGAGAATTTCTTCTCTATCATTATTGGAGATACATTCATTGCTCTCTTTAGATGAGCTACTATCCTCTTTGGAGTAGAGATTTTTCTTTTGCTTATGGAATTTCTTCTTCTCTTCATGTCTACCCTTTTATAGTTTTTTTTGTTAATGATATTTTGTCTTTCTATTGTATTCTTCATCATCACTACTTTCATTTTTTGCATATGAACACTCAACAGCAAAAAGTCTTACTTTTCTGTAGTTAAAGAATTTGAAGGGAAGCTTAGGCTTTATATTTGTTGGATCCTTTCTTAAATTTCCTCAAAAAATGATCTTCCTCTCTATTTGATTCATTGTTGGAGCTACTGTTTGATTTGTGCTATCCATTTTGCATCTTCTTTGAAGCTTTGAAGGCTACTTCTCCCTTTGATGGCTTCTCTTTCTCAATTATCATTTCATATGCCATGAGAATGCAATGCAATTCATCCACTTCATTTTTTTCAAGATCCTTCATTTATTCAATAGCAAAAATTTTGACATCAAAGCTTAAAGGGAGTGACTTTAACACATTTCGTACAATCATCGATTCTTCAACCTTTTTTCCAAGTCCTCTAATGGGTTGACAATTTTGTCAACATGAATTAATATAGTTTACAACATTTTCTTCGTCTTTCATTTTCAAACTCTTAAACTTCTTTATGTGAGTTTGGAGCTTTGTGTACTTGACCTTATTATTTCCTTAATAAATATTTTGAAGTTTGTACCAAATTTCTTTTGTCAATTCACAATGTATCACCTTGAAAATCTCTGATTTTGAGAGACCACACAAGGTAACATTCATGGATTTTGCATTATGTTCACTAGCCTTCTTTCTGACCTAATTTGTTGGTGGAAGTTTTGGAGCTTTATAACTAAGCACAATACATTGTCAAATGTCAAAGCCAAAAGCCATTAGATAAGTCAATGTCCTTATACTCCATAATGCATAGTTTGTTCTATCAAACAATGGATCTCTATTTATGGAGAAACCTTCTTCCCTAACCATGTGTGTTCTTGATATTTATCTTCTAGCAATTAAACTTTTCCTAAGGAACGTGTTCTAATACCAATTGTAGAGCACTTATACTGAGGGGGGAGGGGGTTTTAATTGGTATAAAACAATATTTTACTTATTTAAAGTCAATCACCACAATAAAGCTATCACACATAGATCTATCAAATAAAGAACATAGATCACAAGATTTACATGGAAAATCTTTCGGGAGAAAACCACAAAAAAAAAAAAAAGCTTCTCTTTATAACTCTTCATAAGAACCAACCTACTAGAGACACCAATCCCCATTGGTACAAATCCTTGTATACACCAACTTACTCTTAAGTATCTTCATAGGAACCAACCCTCTAGAGACAAAAATTGTAACAACCCACAATTTAAATATACACCTAATTATATTAATTATGCGAACACATAACCATTCAACTAATTAGCATAACATTTCGAAACATGAGCAGAGACAACTTACTTGTAGTGGTGGTATTCCTTACTTGTTATTTCAGAGTTGAACATTATTTGAATCTCGCTAATTGCAACAAAGTTTTGGGAACGACTCTCCACCCAACCGTTGGCTCAACTACACATAATCTTTCTACAACTGGTCACCCCCGAGCCCTCAATCAATGTACTACTGCCAAGGTTTCCTTTGCCTCTCAACACTCTTCTCCAGATGAATGATCATCTCATTCCCTCTTTGTCCATTAAATAGAACCAATTGTTCCAAAAATGGAAGGGAATTAGAAATGGATCCACATGCATACAATCCATGTGTCAACATGCAACTTTTATTTATTTGTTTTAAGTTTTCATTTATTCAATATTTCTCTTAATTTAACTCTTTCTTATTTTATTCTTTTTTACTTTTTGTTAATTTTACTTATTCTTACTATTTTTATAGTTTATTTCTATATATTTATTTTAACTTCAGGGTATTATTTACTATTATTATATTTTCTTCATTATTTTATTTTTTTACTATTATTGTATTTCTTTATTATTTATTATTTATTTACTATTATTATCTTTTATTTATTTTATTCTATTTACTTATATATTAATATTATTGTATTTTATTAATATTATTATTATTATGATGGGGCATTACATACTCCCCCTCTTTAAGGAACTTCATCCCGAAATTAAGTTGAATCATTTAACTTTTTATTTTAATTTATTTAGTTATTTAGTACTTCATGTTTTCCCTACACCCTTTGTTGAACTAGTATAACCAGTAGGCATTGAAAGTTGCCAACAACAGGGAAATCCCAAGGAAGCTCAGGTCCTTTTTCCCAACTTTCGGAACTAGGCATAAGCCTCATCAGTCTATACCATATCCCAAGGTTTACCCCAAGGCTCAAGCCTCATCTGTCCCAAGGCAGACACCCAGCTCAATACTCCATGCAGTAGTACTCCAGGCATCTCAAAAGGTTGGCCCACTCCCTCCACACTCACTAATGTGCATAACCCTAGGCATCGAAGTCCTTACACCCCCACCAAACTTCGGCATCGCAATCAAATATTAGGTACTCGACCTCCTCAAGATGGTCCCATAGCCCCTCAAGAGCTATCTATCAAGATTTATACAAGACAAAATAGCCACTGACATATGTAGTGTTGATTGAGTATGCCCCAAACCCATATGGTGTTACATATTCTCCCTCACAGGTATAGGCTTCCACGAGATCATCAAATAAACTGACTCTTTCGTCTCTTTTATGGATTTCCTGTCAATCATTGCATCTCAACATGCAACCAATGCATTAGTTATAACATCGTAGTATCATAGAAAATCATCCACATGCCAACTCTTGCATGCCATCACGAGAACACAACATTACTTTTTTTACAACATTTTGAAAAGTAAATAACTGCATGCTCATGCATGTCATAAGATCTGCATGCAATAACCACATGCTTCTCATGATGAAATATCATCAACATATATGTATCAAAGATATATCATGCCATCACATAATAAATGGAACCACATGTCAATATAACGTCATATTATAGCTTCATGAATATGAGAATCATCTTAGTATATATCAAATTTAGAGCAATAATACACCATAAGCATTCTTATCATAATTCATCAGAAAAATCAATCTCATTTGCTTGTATAAATAATGAATACCAACTATGAAATAAGAGTATTCAACATCCATCTAGGATCTAGGCTATCTCATCAATCTAGTCATGAAACAACGAGTGAAATTTAGTCAAGTACGACCACTATTAGTTGATTTTCACTTCATTTTTCAATTTGTGTGTAGTCATTCTCATAGTCTCATTATGGAATTTCCAACAATATTTCTTCCTACACTTCATGCACGATGTTTTCGCATTGGTCTAAATTGTTTATATCCTTTTCCAACAGTTAAACAATTGTTATCCTTGAAACATTTTCCTAATTTATCACTTGTCATTATCACCAACTACAAGTAATTCCAACTTCTAACCTTAACACTTTTAAATTATATGGGTCATCATTGTGACGCTTACCAATCATGTTGCTACATAGTTTATTTCATAATACTTTAAATATATTACATGCTAATTTCATGTATAAATTCCTCATTTTATAATAACTACATATACCCATCAAAATACAATATCTATCAAAATAAAATAAAATTAGATACTATTTTTAAACACTCATAACATTCCCCGTTGGGGGTAGCGCAATTGGCAATGGCCAGAAAATGAAGTTTCACCGAACCAAAAGTCTTGGGTTCAAATCTTGTGTAATCCCCCAAGAGAAAGCCCGGTGCCTACAGGGAGTTGGACAGATCATAGGCCCCCGAAAGTTTATTAATAAGTCTAGTAAGTTTACTAACAAATCTGCTAGATCCTCTAAGCTAACAAAAAAACCAAAAAAACATACTCTTAACATTATTAGTTATATTTAAACTCTTAATTCGTGCGCGTTCTGATCTGAAGCTCCTGCGCCCCTACTTCCTCGGCCCCTGCGGTCCTCCGTAGGCCTCCTACCTGGCAGCCCCTGCTACTGGGCTCTCAACCTCCACTCCCAGCATCCCCGCAATCGGGCTCTGCCCCCCTCCTTCGGCCAGTGCTTCTGCTGGCACAACGTTAGCGTTTTGTGATCACAGAGGAGCGTAGCCGCCGCCATGAGTGCGCCAGGGGTGGGGAGCCCTCTCCCACCCCGCCTATCTCTTCAGAAGAAGCTTTTAGAATATTGCTTTCGCAGAAAGGGAAGAAACGTTTGACTCCAGAAGTCCCGAAATTCATTAAAAAGTTGGAGGAAATTCCTGAGATTGCCCTGCCAGAAGACCAACCGATAAAAATTGCCCTAGCCTTGTCTAACAGAGGATTGGTAGGACAATTTATGGGATGTTGGCCATCAACAAAAACAACAGATGACTGGATCCAACACAACTAGAGGCCCCAGCTGGAAAATATTGTTCTCTGCTATGTTGCCGGCAAAGGGTATTTCATTTTCGAGTTCACCTCCAAAGAAGATCAAGATTTGGTTTTCAGAAACGGTCCGTATTTTATGGGAAATTAGGGTCTGTATCTTAATAAGTGGACCCCCGACTTTGATCCCTCAATCGATTCCGCTAAAGTGGTCCCAGTCTAGGTCTGGCTTCCCAATCTTCCGATCCATTGCTGGAGCTATCACACCTTGCAGAAGATTGGAAATGGTCTCGGTCATTTCATTGACAAAGTAGACAACAAGGGCCAATATGCCTGCGCAAGAATCTGTTTGGAAGCCGATCTGGAAGCTGGACTACCCGAAGCAGTAAAACTTATAGTCGAAGAATGGCATCACTATCAAAAACTAGACTATGAGCAATTGTCGTTCAAGTGCAGAACCTGTCATGAACATGGACACTTCCAAAGAAACTGCCCAAAAGCTCCAATCGGGGAGAAAGTTGACGAAGAAGGATGGAAAGAAATCAAAAAGGGCACAGCAGTCCCAAAACTAACTGAGAAGAAAAATTCAGGGCCATTGGTGAAGCCCCAGCCCAAACCAAAAGCCAAAGAAGTTCCTAAAGAGGGTTCTTCCTCTAGGGAGAAGACAGATGCCATTGGGATCCAAGAGGAACTAGAAGACCCGTCGAAGAAAGTGAAAGAAGCTGAAGCAAAGTCATCTCTTCCTCCATCAGAGGATGAACAAAGCGAAAAAGAAGAAAACGAGGAGCACATCAATCTGGGCTCCAATTCTGAGGGAGATTCAGAAGATGGAGTCTCAGATTCAGACAGCTCGCAAGTCACTCCTATCAAGTCAGCCAGGGGCCGAAAGTCCAAGAAGAAACAAAGAGAGGAGAAAACTTATCTGGATGTCCTCCAAGGCTCTCAGAAAACTCTCAAAGGAATGATGAATACCAAATCTAGGCGCAAGCATGGTAAGGCTCCAAAAGGAGCCACAACCTCCCAAGCTAGTAAATAATGAAATACGTCTCCTGGAATTGCAGAGGATTAGGCAGCAAGTTGAAAGAAGAAGCTCTGAAAGACATTGTGAGGATGTACTCGCCTGAAATCCTTCTCATCCAGGAGAAAAAACTAGAGGACCTTCTACTCCTCCAAGCAAGCAAAGTTTTCTGGCATAAAGGCCAAGGGAGAGCAATCAGCGCCAGAGGCGCCTCTAGAGGGATTGCCTCCTTTTGGGACAGCTCCAAGTATGATCTGATTCACGAAGAATGTTACCCCCATTGGCTACTCACTAAGCTCCTCCATAAAGATTCTGGCCACCAAGTAAGCATGTTCAATCTTTAGGCTCCGGTTTTACCCTCTGAGAAAAAAATAAATAAATAAATAAAATAAAATAAAAAAAATTGTTGGGACTCGCTCCAGTCCTATCTTTTCTTGCACAATCTAGAAAATATTATTATTGCAAGTGATCTGAATGTTACGCTAGCTGCATAAGAGAAAAAGAGAGGCTCGCTAGTCAGGGACCCAGCTAGAGAATGGGTTGAAGACCTCATTATAGATTGGGATTTGGAGGATATCAAGCCCACATCTGGGAAATTCACCTGGTCAAACAAAAGGTTAGGCCCAGGCCACATTGCTGCTCGTCTGGACAGATTTCTGGTCCAATCCTCCTTCTTGACTTGTGGTCTAATGGCCACCTCTAAAATTCTGCCAAACTACACCTCTGACCATAAACCCATTCTTCTTGAGCTCTCCTTGGATGGAAATCTTGGCCCCATTCCCTTTAGATTCAGTTCTTTGTGGATTCATCAAGAAGGATTCCAAGAGGTGGTCTCCGAGACCTGGAACCGACAAGTTCAAGGATCCCCTTTCTTTGTGTGGGAAGAAAAAATGAGAAGACTCAAAAGGGAGCTCAAGGTGTGGGCTAAAAGGTTGAAAACGCCCACCGCCAAAAGAAAGGAGATGCATGACAGTTTAGCAAGCCACCAATTAACAATGGAGAATTCCGATGTAACACAAATCCTTCTTCAAAAAGAAGTAGAGCTGCAAAAAGATCTCCATAGAGCAAGTAGGGATGAAGAAGATTTCTAGAGACAGAAGTCCAAAAATCTTTGGTTACAGGCCGAAGACAAAAATACAAGCTACTTCCATAAGCAAGCTAAAGCACGCAAGCACTTCAAAACAGTAAATGAAATTCACTACCAAAACACTGTGGTTAAAGATTCTGACGACATAAAGCGAGCAACCCTCTCCTTCTTCAAAGATCTTTATGCTGCCCTGGAAAACCCTCCTATCGATCCTCACGCCTATCTGATTGATCTTATTCCTCACTATGTTCAAGTTTCCGACAATATCATGCTGACTACTCCGATCAGTATGAATGAGATTAAGAATCTAGATTGCATGGACCCAGACAAAGCCTCAGGCCCTGATGGGTTCACAACAAGGTTCTATCTAACTTGCTGGCCCACAGTTAAAAAATGACTTTTGAGAATGATCCGTAAATCTCAGACCTGTACCAAGATTGGAGGCAGCACCAACTCGGATTTCCTTGCATTGATTCTGAAAAACAAAGGCACCACCGATTTTAGCAGATTCAGGCCCATTTCTTTGTGTAATACAAGTTATAAGCTGATTACAAAAATAATAGCCAACAGTCTTAAGAAAATTCTGCCGGTCATCGTCCCTGAAAACCAAGGAGGATTCATAAAAGGGAGAAATATTCTTGACAATATTGTGTTGGTGCAAGAAGCAATTCATTCAAGCTATCACCGAAAAGAGAAAGGCATGGTAATCAAGCTAGATTTGACAAATGCCTTTGACAGGGTGAGAAATGATTTCTTGTTCTCTGTGATGGGGAAATTTGGCTTCTTAAAAGCTCTTATAACTTGGGTGAAAGCCTGCATTGCCTCCCCTTGGATAGCGCCTCTGGTTAATGGTCGTTCAACGAAATTCTTCCAGGCCTCGAGGGGGCTAAGACAAGGTTTCCCTTTGTCCCCGCTTCTTTACGCCATTCAAGCTTTGGTGCTTAGCTTCCAGCTAGACTACTGTCAACAGATCCAATCTCTGCCAGGCCTAATAATGGCTCAAAATGTTAAAGACATAAATCATGCCCAGCTTTCTTATGATACTTTATTACTAGGAGGAGCTAGTATAAATTCTAATAGAACCTTCAAGAAAGAGCTGGACATTTACAAGGAGGTTTCGGGTAGCAAGATTAACTATCTAAAAAGCACAATCTTTGGTTGGAACTGCTCAACCAAGGATTTGACAGACATAGCAAAGCTTTTAGAAATGGAAAGAAACCTGACCTGGGAGTCATTTAAGTATCTTGGGATCCCAATCTTCAAATCAAATCCTAAGGTAGCTCACTGGATGCCCCTGCTAGACAAGCTAAAACTCAGAATACAAGCTTGGGGAGCCTCATGGTTGAATAATGCTGGGAAGGTAATCCTGATGAAATCTGTTCTCATAAGTCTCCCGGTTTATCAGAATTCCATTCTTCTAGCTCTTAAAACCTTTATCAGTAAAGTGGACGGTCTCCTTAGAAGATTTCTGTGGGAGGGAGGGAAAAATAACGAAAGAAGGCTTCATTTAGTAAATTGGGACACTATTAAGAAGCCATTCTTGGAATGAGGTCTACAAATGCGGGATTTGGCAACCCAAAATCTTGCTCTGGGCTCCAAGCTCCTTTGGAACATTGTCTCAGGGAATCCTAGTTGGAGCAAGAGAGTTCTATGGAAAAATATTTTCATGGGCAGCGTTTGAGGTGTTTAGACCAGCCTCCTAGAATATCCAAAGGATCTCCAGTTTTCAAACTATGTCTCACAGCTGTGAAACATTTCAATCATAAGCTTTATTGGATCCCATGTAATGGGAAAAAAATAAAAATCTGGGAAGACTCGATTCTTGGAGATCAGCCCTTGAATCAGATGGCAGATCTGGAAAATATCAGAGTTTGGCTTCAGGCCAGCAATCTGGAAACCCTTTGGGAGATCTCCAAATGCACAAATGATGCAGAAAGTCTTTGGGATGGTTGGAATTTGGGGGAGGTCCCTCGTTGGCTGGATGGTGAAGCCAAGTTATTGTTGGATCTGCTCCAAGGAAAATCTCCCCTAAAGGCCTCCTCGAAGGACAAAAGAGGGTGGGGTTCTCTTTCAGGCTCTTACTCAGCAGCAGAAGGTTACAAAAGTTTGATGGTTGTCCCTAGCGTTCCTCCAGAGCCAAATCAATGGCAATTTATCTGGTCTTTTCCTACTCTCCCCAAAATTGACTTCTTTTGCTAGACTATGGCGCATAAAAGTATCCTCACTGGAGATAACCTGAGGAAGCGTGGAATGGCAAGTCCCTCTAGATGCCCTCTTTGTGTTTCGGACGAAGAAACGACTAATCACCTGTTCTTATTATGCCCCTTTGCTCAAGAAGTTTGGAGGGGTGTCCTGAGGTTAGGAACTGACAATATAGAGCTTCCAGGAAATATTCAGGACCTTCTTCGAAACTGGGCCAAGTTATCCCCCTTCTGTCTCTCTAATAAAAACCTTCTCAAGACTGGTTGGATGTGGATTCCCAAATTCACATGCCAGAAACTGTGGCTAGAGAGGAACAACAGAATCTTAGGGAGGAGAGTTGCAACTAGGTCAGAATGATCACTAAGATCAAAGCCCTGTTGGGGGAGGCTTTAGAAACCAAACCCACCATAAGAAATGGCAAGATTCTGGACAGCGAGGAAGATCAATGGTTAAAAGAGCTTGTTCCTAGTCATCATAATAGACCCATTCCTCCTGTTAAAGCCTCTTCTCACTAGGAAATCCGTATGGAAGAAGAGGAATTCATCAAATGGAGATCTGCTTTGGATGACCACTGCCTTTTCTTCGATGGGGCCTCTAAAGGCAACCCAGGAAAGGTGGGTGGAGGTAGAGTTATCTTAAGCCTAGATGGCTCAACTGAGCTTCGCTTTGCTTGGGGTCTGGGGCATGAAACAAACAACAGAGCAGAGGCTCTAGCTCTGTGGCAAGGTCTAAATCAGGCTTTTAAGAGGAACCTCCTCTCCATCTCAGTCTTTGGAAACTCCAAACTAATTATTCAAGCTATGAACTCTCAAAAGATCCCTTCTCAGGTGCAGTTAGCCCCCATCCTCAAAAAAATTAGACTAGTGTTGCCCAAGTTTCAAAAAATCTCCTTCTATCATGTACTGAGAAAGTTAAACTCACAGGCGGATCTGGCAGCCAACCTAGCCTCTATCCGGAGCAGGGGACCCCTGTTAATCAATGAGGTTGAATCGGACTGCAGCATTCCTTAATTCTAGAGATGTCTGGGCCTCTATATTTCGTTGTCCAAAGCTTCGGGTTCGATCCTTTTGAGCTACCTGCTGTTAAGCGGCGCGGGCCTCCTATATATATTGCATTTCATGTCATTTTGCCTCCGTCCCCATCGCAATTCCCAACCAAAGCAATTTCCATTCGCCATTGCGATATGCGATGTGCGATGTGAGCTCGGACCTGACCATACATTTATTTCAGTCTATTGCCATTTCGCATCCGCCCCATCGCAATTCCCAACCAAAGCAATAACCATTTGCCTTTGCGATCTGCGATGCGCGATGAGAGCCCGGACCCGACCATTCATATATTTCAGTCTATTGTCTTTTCGCATTCGGCCCCCATCAAATCCCTTTGCGATGGGCCTACCCCCCGCCTCTCTCCAGATTTCTGATTTGAACCCGGACCCGATATCGTTTATCGTTTTTCTGCCAACATTTATAGAGTTTTAGATCCGCTATTCATTGTTTTCCGATCTTGGAATTCTTGATCACAACATAGCAATCTGCCAAACAATTCAAATAGAAAATGCAGTGATGCATGGGTTAATCCGGCCCTCCTTCAATCCTCTATCTGCAACCACAATGTAAATTTTAACGGGCTATTCAAAAACCAACTCTACTGTCCCTGCTGACTATAACAAGGATCTAAAGTGTATCAGTGTTTAAGTCCTCAACAACTATTTTACCGATTTTCAAATAAAAAATAACTGTTTTTGTCAAAAAAAAACATTATTAGTTTCAATATTAACATTAAATAATAATAATAAAATATCTATTATTATATCTAAAAAAATTAACCATTATAATCGTTTCCTATAACTTTATTTCAAACTAAAACCTAATTCTTAATTTTCACTTTTCCATTTATTTATGTTTAAAACAAATTTTTATTAAAATTAACATTTTATAAATAAATATAAATATATATATATATATATATATGACATTAATTACCATGCATACGTAATATTTTAAATATTTCTAAAACCACATATTTGAAAGTCCATGGCATTTTTATACTTATAAATTACTTTTACTTTACTTTCACACTCATATATAAAGCATTACCCTTTTCACTTTACCAACGATCTTTATTACTATGTGACTCCACTTACGTTTCATTTTTGCATTCTTTTATATATAACCAACACTTTCTATGTTAAAAATATAGAAACATTAAAATAATTTTCATTTAACAAATAAATTGCTATTTTCTTAAAATATTTATGATAACCTTGTCATAATTCAAATTAAATTAAACATGTACTCTATAATTGTAATAATTTATCACTAATAACATTTACTAAGGAAACTACATAAATATCTTTCCAAATATTTTTATAAATTTATTTGTTAAGATATAAAACTATATATATATATAACTATATATATATAAAAGTTTTAACAATACACTATATATACTCATTAAAATAATAACTATCTCAATATATACTCATTAAAATTAATAACTATCTCATTATAAACTTAATAAAGTTTTGCTGTTGTTATATCTAAATTTAATAAAAAATATAATCTATTTATTTTTATAAATATACCTAAAA
Source organism: Pinus taeda (assembly GCA_000404065.3). Lineage (NCBI taxonomy): Eukaryota > Viridiplantae > Streptophyta > Pinopsida > Pinales > Pinaceae > Pinus > Pinus taeda. The sequence continues at coordinate 81,789 of APFE030637827.1, forward strand.
AAATTAAATGCTTCATTAATTTCTGTATCATTAGAAAATTAATTTGCATGATATATATTAATATGGATTGTAATAATACAAAACAATAATAATATAGTAAATAAATAATAGAATAATAAAAATAAAATAAATAAAATAATAATAGTAAATAAATAATAAAATAAATAAAAGAATAAAATAATAAATAAAATAAATAAAGAAAAATATAGTAAATAGTGAATAAAAAAAAAAAAAAAAAAAAAAAAAAAAAAAAAATAACAAAATAATAAAAAATATAAGAATAGTAAATAAAAAATTAGTAAATAACAAATTAAGTTAATAATATATAGAAATAAACTATAAAAATAGTAAAGAATAAAACATCTGATGGGTGCTAAATAATAGACAAGTGGTGAAAGAGAGACAACGGAGCCTGTCTGGCCTCCACCCAAGCCCCACCCCCACCCCCACCCCCATGTTTAATAGACGTGATAGCAAGAGCCAACGTGCAAGGTTTTCACCCACGACGACGACTATTAAATCCAGTCCTTGGAGCTGGTTATGCATTGCTTGGTCGTGGTGGGAGATGGTAGTGTTGTGCAGTGCAGTAAGGGTTGTGGAGCTCCTGCACACATCACTGAGGTCTAGGCCTTGGGGGAGAGGCGGAGAAGCAAACAACTGGTGCACAATGCAGAGTGTGTTGGTAGCGCTAGATGATCCTTGGGACCTTGGAATGTCCAGGGAGAATGAACTAGTTGGCATTCTCGTCGGCTTAGTTCGTTTGCGTGATATAGTGCAGGGGAGAGGAGAAGAACCAGGGCTAACAAACCTTGGCCAAGCACTGGTGAATTATCTTCTTTTGGTTTGTGAGCGGTGGGGAACTTGTTCGGGAGACTGGTGGTTTGGTACTAATTGGCACCTGCGACAAGACTTTGGTTTCTCAGGGCCCCCACGAGGAATTACAGTTGGGAAGGGCTCGACTAGCTAGAGCAAATACACAGAGGCAAGTGTAGAAGAGGTGGCAGGACGCCACGTTCAGCTTCTAAAGCCCTGTGCTGAGGAATCCTCATCCCTCTTTGGTAGGGTATGGAGAGTTGATTATGGTGACAACCAATGCAAGATGGCTCCTCAATTCTCTTTGGGGGTAGTGGTAGAAGTTACATTGTTTTATGTTGTTTTGTGGGGTTGGGAGGGTGTTTGTGTCCGTCGTCCTTTCATATGTTTTGGGTACGTCGGGATGCCTCGCCACCGAGGGAGACCACATCATGGGGGTGGTAATCCACGACAAGCAGATCAGCCAGAGTAGGACAATGACACCTTATCGGGTTTGTCAGGCAGCTGTGAGACAAAGGAGAGAGTTGATGACTCCTCGGGGCATGTGGTTGCTCCAGCGACACTAGAGTCTATCACTTCTCAAATCTGGAACATTCAAGTGAACATGGACAACAAAAGGAACCAAAGGTATTATGACCGTAATGAGCTAGTAGCTTTCATCAATGACATTCAATTTGGTCAAAGTGAAATCATGGAACAATTGGATAATTTGCGACGCCAACAAAGGCACACCGATGACCACCTTTGTAGTCTGGAAGCGAGGGTGGAGCATATTGATTTTCATATGCACAAATATGTTGTCTATTTCGCAACTCCCCCTGTAATCCCCCCCAACCCCCCTCCTTAATATGTTGCTTTCTATTATGTTTCTCTTTTTGTTTACAGTATGTATGTCATGGCTCCTAGGCCACCGGAAAATAATGTTATCTTCCAGGTCTGTTACACAGTAATTTGTCACTCTCCTATCACTCCCCATTCCTGATCCCAGAGAACCCTAGTAGTGACTACTGTGTTATACTTTCACCATAAAGCCTATGCTCTTACATCCCTTGAAGTTTGAAGAAAGTAGTCCCCACTCCCTTCAGAAAATTTCCAGAGAATCCTTCTTAAAACCCAGTTTTTAAGATCAACGCTCTTTCCCAGTGTCTCACCTGCGCCGATGGCAGAGTTTTACACTGTGACCTACGTCGATCAGCGCTATTGTTCGTCAAATACCTGCAACAGTCTACTTCTGGACTGTTTTTATAAATGGAAACAGAGTTTCACGTCTATAAACTTCTAGTGGTGATGTATTGGATGTTCATTTGGTTGGATAAGGATCGAGAACTCCATATAAGGTTCTTTCCCCATTAAAACTAGACCTTCCCAAGGAGATAAGACCTTCTTCCCCCTTGAGTGGATCTCATTCTTATCCTCCTCTCCCTATATAAACCACTTCCTCTTACCCTTTTTGGTTACAATACAACACATAGTGAAAGTGGTGGAGAAATAGAACCAGCTGCAAAATTCTGAAATCTTTAGCTATTGATAGAAGAAGATTAGTCTTAGATGACAAAAGACTAGTCTTTGGTAGCTAAATCATGAGGAGAGAGAGTTAGAGCTTGGAAGCCATTTCATGTCAATCTAGACGAGGAAAAGAGTGTTGAAAAGGCATGTAGCAGGACTTGGATACCGCAAAGGAGATCTCCAATGTCAAGGCTTTGGTTGTATTTCTCTTTGAAGTTTATTTTAATACAACTAATGGTTTATTTCCTATATCAGGTGTAATATTACATTTGATAGCTTAAAACTCCTTGACCTTTTAAGTAGATTGGATTCGATTTTATGATATCACGTTTATTGTTGTTTCTTGAATGTTTGTTTAAGGTACTTGAATGAAAGAAACGAAAGGAAGCTGGAGCAAGGAAGCAAGATCACCATCAAGTGGATTAGCGTTATAAGAGTTAGGCCCTCTTATTCGATTCTAATCTAAGGAAATTTAAATTAGATTGTCTTGTTTGTGGCAAGACCCACTCTCTTGGGCTAGAGGGATCGTCTCTATCCGCAGAGAGGATATTCCTACACCATAATGTCCCAATCTCAACAAGTCTGGTAGGACTGAAAGAAAGGGGCATGTTGAGATGCATTTTGTACTCTGCACTTTGATGTTCATATAATGATTGAACTTTGATTGACAAAAAAAAAAAAGATAACTAAAAGTAAAAAGGAATAAAATAAGAAAGAGTTAAAATAAGAGAAATATTGAATTATGTAAAACAAAAAACAAAAAAATAAAAGTTACATGTTGACACATGGATTATGTGCATGTAGATCCCCTTTCAATTCCCTTCCATTTATGGAACAATTGGCTCTATTTAATGGACGAAGAGGATCGAGATGATCATTCTTCTAGAGAAGAGTGTTGAGAGGCAAAGGAAACCTTGGCAGTAGTACATTGATTGAGGGTTGGTGGGTGGCCAGTTGTAGAAAGATTATGTGCACCTGAGCATACGGTTGGGTGGAGAGTTGTCCCCAAAACTTTGTTGCGGTTAGTGAGATTCAAATATCATTCAAATTCGAGATCACAACTAAGGAATATCATCGCTACAATTAAGTTGTCTCTACTCATGTTTCGAATTTTTATGCTAATTAGTTGAATGGTTGTATGTTGATTGTAAATCAAATAACTGACCTAATTAGTTGTATATTTAAATTGTAGGTTGTTACAAAAACTCCCACTACTAAACACGAACTTCCAAACAGACACCAATCTCTTTGTTTTAGCAACACCAAGCTTCAAGTTACAACTTCTTCTTTAGTGCATATAATTTCTTCAAAAGATTATGAGCATTCAAATTGCCTTCACAAAATCTATTCGCTACTTCTACACATATATACTTTTATTTTCACAACTCTCTTTTCTAGGAATGATATTAAACTTCACTCACGTGTGTCTCCTATTCAAATGTTGTTCTTTATATAGAAGGATATTACATTTTTCACTCGCAAACCTTGTTGGAAAAATTGTCATTGATGTCAAAGGGTGAATGGATCAACATATGTCTGATGATATGCATGTAAGAGAGGTAGATTTTAGATACAAGGACCTCCTAGATGTTGAAAATGTAACTAGCTTCGATCTTCACAATTGTTGTTGTACTCATTTCAATATGTATCATATGTAACAAACAAGAGAAGAAAAAAAAGTTGTTATTATTAAATCATTTGTTTCATGCTCTTTATTAACAACCTACTAGGTAAACACATGTTCTTCATGCTTTGAGGGTTTGTTAGGTCTTAGGAATTACTGTCATGAGTCAAAGGAGTCAACATCGTGTTCATAAGACCCTTCAAGGAAAAATGTAATTATAAAAAGAATTATTTAGAGTTTAGAAAGTCCTGGAAAATCCAAAAGTACAAGTTGGCCTAAAGTAGGGAACTCAACCCCTTGAGGAAGTTATATAAAGAAGTAGTTTGACCTCATTTAGCATACACTCACTCACAAGTTCAATCTATCAAGAAGGAAGTTCAATCTGTAGTTGAAAGAAGTTGAAAAGGAGAGAGAAGGTCTAAGAAGCAAGAAGAATCCAAGAAGGAAGGAAAAATCTTTGTTTTGGGCTCTATATCTCTCACACGTGCAACGTTCTAAGGTTTCTAGTGTTGCAAAAGGAGGTCGAAGTTGCAGGTCTGAGTTGTAGGAGGATGAAGTGCAATATCTTGTAGCTGGAAGGAAGAATACCCTACCTTGACCTCATTGACCTTGGGTAGAGTTTTCTTGCTCTAGGAAGGTATCAGGAGGAGGCTAGATTATAGTTTCCATAGAAGCTACAAATTGCAGGACTGAAGTTGTAGAACGAGTTGCAATATTGAAGTTTGCAGGTCAAAGTTGCAATTTGTAGCTGGTTGGTGCAGAATCAAGAAATGACTTGAATAAGGGTTGACTTGGTGCATGGAGAAGGGCTTGGTCTAGGGTTTGGATCTTTGTGTCTCAATTGAAGAAAATTATAAGAAAAAGAGTTTTATGGGTTTCCCCTTGGAGGGGTTTTGCCTTGGTTGAGAGCCTAATTTATGTGTCCTTTGTTGTTGTTTTGTTCTTGATATTTGTTTAATGAAAATATCTAACTAAAGAACACAAGGAAGATTAAATAATTTCACAAGCAAATATTAAGGTTAAGGAAAATTGAAGTAATAAGTTTCCATATTGCATATTTTCCAACATGGTATTAGAGCTAAGGTGAACAAGGAAGGTAGATGGAAGGACACTAGAAGGAATTACTTGTTAATGGGAAGGAAAAAGGAAACTCTCAAGGAAGGCCCGAAGAATAAGACTTCTAGAAGGATTGTCTCTTGTAGGGATCTGATAAAAACCTCATTAGTAGACCACTTTAAAGGAAGCATCAAAGGATCTTATCATTCATCACTTTCGAAAGTTGTTGTTGGAGGAATCCTAGGGAACATCTTTCAAGGAAGTCTCATCAAATATCTTGAAAGCAAAGAAGGTTGGATACATCAAGAATAATCTTGGTTATCAAGTAAGTATCATATTGTTACTTCATGTCCAAATCTGCAAGTCATATGGGTTCTTTATGCAAGGATAGCAATAAGCTCATTGGAGCATCAAATTGTCTAGCATGGAAGAAAATGATTGACTTTATACTCACAGAACAAGAAGTAATGAAGTATGTTATTGGGGATATTATTCAACCTAACAAAGACAAGACACAAGAACTAACAAAGTAAAAGAAAGGGGAAGTAAAGGCTCAAAGGATCATAGTTGAATCCATTAAATATTCTCTTGTTCCATTTGTTGCAAACTTGAAAACTTCCAAGGCTATGTATGACAAGATAGTGAACTTGTACTATGTAAGTACATCAGGACAAAAGATGTCTTTGTGGAGTAAGTTATATAGAATGAAGAATTGTAAGGATGAAGATATGGCATCCTTTCTCTTGAAAGTCTCTCAACTAAGAGACCATCTACAAGGGCTTGGGGAAACAATTTCTAATTCGGAAGTGACCATATGTGTGCTAAATGCATTGCCACCAGAATGGAGTAGCTTTGCAACAAGCATTTACTCAAAAAAATATTCAACTCCCTTTGATGAGTTGTGGGCTCAATGCATATTGGAAGAATCAAGGATCAAGGTAAAAGATGACATTGACTCAAATGAGAAATCTCAAGCCTTTATAGCCTAAGTCAAGAAGCTAAATAAAGGAAGGTTTGGAAATTCCAAGAAGAAAGACATGTCCAAGGTTCAATGCTTTAAGTACAATGAGTTTGGACACTTTAAGAGGGATTGTCCAAGCCAACAAAACAACAAGAGAAAGGAAAGAAGTGAAGCTCATGTAGTCAAGGTAGTGGAAGAACCTGAGACGAAGTCGAAGAAGGAAGAAGTGAAGGATCTCTATTATTAAACAAGGCACTCTGTTTGGAAGGTTCTTTATATAGAATGTTCTTTCCTTTAGATAGTATGATTATGTATAGCACCATAAAGAGAAGCATATGATAGTAGCATGTCTAGAATTTACATGATTAAGTTGCTTTGTAGAGATCATCTAGATAGATGGATAGATGGACCATTTTTGCATAATTTCCATCTAGATATTGTATGTCATTATGTTAGAAGTTGTCATCCTGCTTAGTTGAATCATCATGATTCAGGAAGGACCATCATTTTGGAAGGTCCTTGGGAAAATCATCATGACAAGGTTAGTAGACATTACATGTAATGTGGAATGAATACTGTTAAAAGGGAAGAAAGAATGCAATGGGTCAGGTTGCAGGATCACTTTAGGATAGATAGTTAAATGATTGGGTGAAAGAATATGAATGCATGTTGGATGTAAAACTTTGGATAAGATTCATATGTATATAATCTTGTGAAAATAAAGCTGGTCATAAAATATGCTTGAGTATATAATATGATGCTTGAAATAGAAGAATTTGAATTACTCTAGAATGAAGATAGAATTAAGAATTTCTCTAGAATATACATCATTTATTAACATCCAATATAATCCCCAGAAGATAAGTTCTAACTTGGTAATCAAGTTCAATCCTTGGGCAATCTTATGCATGAAGTGTTGAAAATTGGCAACAAGAAATTGCTAAAAGTAGAAGTGCTAAAAATAGTAGTTTGGGCATCAACGCTAGATTGGGCAACAAGGAATGAAAAATGGAAGTGCTAAAAATAGAAGTTCTATTTTTAGCAATTCAAGTTGGATTCCTATTTGTAGACAGTCCTTGCTCTAAAATAGGAAGTAAAATTTGAATTTGGTCTTACTAGCAGTTTGAATATTAATTAATTAATTCTCCATGAGTTAATTAGTTAAGGAAAACCAAACTTGAAGTCTTTGTGAGAACATGCAATAATTTTTCCACTGATTGGGGAATGTGTCCTTGATTTGCTCACTGATTGAGGAATTAAGGATGAATTCTATATTGAGAGGATCAGTTGACTTAGTTTAACTTAGTCAAGTTCAGTTAGATTAATTTAACAAGTTGTTAAATTAATGAGATATAGTTTGTTGATGCTTGCATGCATGTGACTATTATTTTCAGATAACTAAGTATTCTCTCATGGATAACTAATGCATGGCAGTTCAGACAGAGACCCAGTTGAGATCAGAGAAGGGACAATGTACTATCAGTTGGATGAATAATTTTCCTATAAAGGAAGCTCATCCATGATGAGGATTTATCTCCTTCAGGTTTGTGCAGTTAGATCAGAGGTTAGTGAGTGTGTGAAGAGGCCAATTCACACTGGTGGCAACACTAGACCCCAAGGAAACTGCACAAGGAAATAGGAGGCTTGGAGGGCAGAGGAGAAGGTTTGTGAGAAGCCTTTAACTGTCTATGAGTAGCGGAGGGATTGTACTAAGAGCTGGATAGCTTCCGAGCTAAGCCTTTGTGTAATCTGAACTATATTTCCACTTGTATGATAATAGAGAGATGGGGTTTTAGGCAGGTGCTTTCCTCGGGTAAATTCTTCTGTGTTATGGGTGATTGATTCCTTCTTATCAGTTATATGTGTTCTTATTGATGTTGCTCATGGTTGATTAAGCTTTCGCTAAATTGTTTGTAGAAGTAGATCAAGTGTTTTGCTTTAGTACATTGCATTACCAGCTTCATTTACAGGCGGGAAATTTCTACATGGTATCAGAGCTAGCTGATTTGTAGAAAAAGTTCTACATAGTATCAAAGCTAGCTGATTTGTAGGAAAAATTCTACAAAATTCTTGAAGATCATCAGAGTACGGAGAGAGTAGGATAGCTATTGAGCTGATATTTTTGTATTGTGAAGAGGATTTCCACTTGATTGATAATACAATGTTGGGGTTTTATGCTAGTGCTTTCCCCAGTGATATATTCTGTGTTATGTGTGATTTCTTTCTTCTTATCAGTTATATGTGTCCTTATTGATGATGCTCATGGTTGATTAAGCTTCCACTAAATTGTTTGTAGAAGTAGATCAAGCGTTTTGATTTAGTACATTGCATTACCAGGTTGATCTACAGGTGGGAAATTTCTATATATTATTAGAGCTAGCTGATTTGTAGAAAAAGTTCTACATGATATCAAAGCTAGCTGATTTGTAGGAAAAATTCTACAAAATTCTACATGAAGGAAATTTCAAATGGAGATGTTCGATGAGGATGTTGATGGTATGAAAAGATCCTCATGATGAGGTAAGTATGATTTTAATTATTGGTTATTTGGTTAACATATTATTCTACTACCTGAAAAAATGTTGCAAGATTACATGATGATAATTGAGGCAAGTTAAACTATATGAATGAAGAGTATCGAGGAAAGCTCAATATCTGGTACCTTACAACTATGAAGTCAAGTTAAGTTCATCTTGAAGGTAACAATGCAAGAAGATAACTTGAAGGTCAAAGACGATCACTTTCATAGTGAAGCTATGGTCAAATTGAAGTTTGAAAAGGATCAATGCAAAAGCCTTCATCTATGATGTCAAAGATGAAAGTGATGAGCAAGAAACATGACCTAGATCTCGTCACAAGATTGAAGAGAGAAGGTGAATCCATGATACCTTGAAAGAAATCAAGCTCAATGCAAGAGATGCAGAAGAAAGAGGGAGCCATATCACTATGAAGAACAAGTGGTTGATACTCTCATGAAGACAAGTTGTAAAGCTTGTGGTGTTGGATTCCATTATTGAAAGGAAGTCTGGAATCTTTTCTAGTTTTTAGAGGAAGCAAAATGAGTCTCATTGAATAGGAGTAAGGATCTATTCTCTAATCAAAAGAGATAATAGGGATGTCCTCTCTAGTAGAGAGGGAGTGATGTTGGACATCACATGTGCATTCTCTTCTTTAGGTGATGAAAATAGAATGACGGATATTGGATAAGCATATGTGGTTTCCTTGAGGATAAAGAATCCAAGAAAGGAAAGGTACTGACACTCTTTGAGAATGAGACAAGCATTCAAGAGAAGAGTGGTCTAAGAGGATTGATATTCCTTGAGGACTCAGATATGAGATCCAAGATAAGAATAGTCCTAAAAGGACATACCTTGTGAACATCTGGATGGGGTATGTGCCTTGCAGAGGTAGTGCGGTATCACACGTAAAGCCTCTCATCATAATGCTCTTGAATGAAGAAGAGATTGTCTAGTTAGGTCTCAAAGATAGTGTTGGTCATAATAATGATGCTTACAATATGGCTTACTAATCCAACACTTCTTATGGGAACTCTTCTATGTGAGAATGATGTTGTACAATTATGAATACCTCCCTAGTTAAGAGGGAGTGTTGAAAATGTAACTAGTTTTGATCTTCATAATTGTTGTTGTACTCATTTCAATATGTATCCTATGTAACAAACAAGAGAAGAAGAGAAAAAGTAATTATTATTAAAGCATGGGTTTCATGCTCTTTATTGATGGTCTTTTAGCTAAAATCATGTTCTTCATGCTTCTAGGGTCTGTTAGGTCTTAAGAATTATTGTCATGAGTCAAAGGAGTCAACATCATGTTCATAAGACCCTTCTGGGAAAAATGTAATTGTAAAAAGAATTATTTTTTAGTCTAGAAAGTTATGGAAACTACAAAAGTACAAGTTGGCCCTGACAGTTACAAGTCGGCCTAAAGGAGGGAACTCGACCCCTTGAGAAGGCTATATAAAGAAGCAATTCAACCTCATTTAGCATACACTCACTCACAAGTTCAATTTATCATGAAGGAAGTTTGATCAATAACTAAGAGAAGCTAAAAAGGAGAGCGAAGGTCTAAGAAGTAAGACGAATCCAAGAAGGAAGGAAAAAATCTTTGTTTTGGGCTCTATGTCTCTCACACATGCAAAGTTTTAGGGTTTTTGGTGCTGCAAAAGGAAGCCAAAGTTGTAGGTCTGAGTTGTAGGAGGACAAAGTGCACTGTCTTGTAGCTAGAAGAAAGAATACTCTACCTTAATCTCGTTGAAATTGGGAGGAGTTGTAATACTCTAGGAAGGTTTTAGCAGGGGGTTAGATTAGGGTTTCCATAGAAGCTACAAATTGCAGGATCAAAGTTGCAGAATGAGTTATAGTATTGAAGCTGGCTAGTCGAAGTTGCAATTTGTAGTTGGTTGGTGCAGAATCAAGAAAGGAATTGAATAAAGGCTAACTTGGTACTTAGAGAAACACTTGGTTTAGGGTTTGGGTCTTTGTGTCTCAATTGAAGCAGATTCTAAGAAGAGAAGATTTTTTCGGGTTTTCCCCTTAGAGGGGTTTTTCCCTGATTGAGAGCCTAATTTTTATGTCCTTTGTTGTTGTTTTGTTCTTGATATTTGTTTAATGAAAATATCTAACTAAAGAACACAATGAAGATTAACTAAATTCACAAGCAAATATTAAGGTTAACGAAAATTGAAGTAATAAGCTACCACATTGCATATTTTCCAATGCTAGATTGGTAGCCCTTGTCATGTCATTTCGTATGATAGGTGGCGCAACTTGTGGGGCCTCTTGGTTGGAGAGATGTTGATTTTTAAAGTTTGTGCCCCAAATATGGGTTTTGCACCAACGTCCTACCCCACAAAATTCATGGCCTTAACATTCATTGATGCCTTAGAAAGGAAGGTCAAAAGTATAATTTAAATAGACCTAAATCCATGGGTTCAAATTTGTCTAGAAAGAAAGCATTTCGAAGAACCAAAATTAATTTTAAAGTAATCTAAACACCCCTCTTTCAGGTCTGCTTGATATGAGTAGGTCGAATCTAGAATAGACACATATTTCAGATTGGAAATCCTTTATTTGGATCAAGTAATCTCCAAATAGGGCCCCTTCTCAACCACTATATATTACACCTAGCCGTGGGCATTTGTGGCAAGGAAATTCAGATCATTTGAGGTAGAAAAAAGAAAGAGAAGTTTGAGGCTGAGCCATAAAGGCCACATCTAAAGAGGGTTGAGTTTTGGAGATTCTTCTAAAGAAAATGTTGTGAACCCTATGAATTATGGTGGGAGAAAAATAGATCCATTCTGAGGCCCTAACTGTGGCATTTTTTGAGTATAGAACATATCTCATTGGAAGAATGATCTTGGAAGAATATCTCGTTCATCAGAGGACGAGTCTGTGCACATTTCGTTGAACCTGAGGCATCTATTTGACCTCCCTGAGGTAGACCTATGACCTCCCTGAGGCAGACCTATGACCTCTATTTGGTAGATTCTCTGTAGTCTTATTCAACCCATTGGAGGGAGAAGTTTTGGACTCTTTTGATGCTTGTTCTTGACATTCCTAAGGCCTGCATAAAAGTTGGTTTTGAGGCTTCCATAAGGCCTAATTTGGACTTGTCTCATAACAAAATTTTGAGGAAATTTTAGTCTTGGTTAGGGCATATTTGAAGCATTATCTTGTGTCTATTTTTTAGACAGGCCTGAAGGTGAACTTGAGGCATACATTTGAATCTTGGAGCAGACTTTGGGACTAGTTCTATAGTAGAATTTTAGGAGAAAACCTTAATACTTGATCCTTTGGGAGTAGACTCTAATATTTGTTTTGAAGCATAGACCAAACCTTGAGATATGAATTGTGGAAAACCTTTGATGAATTGAGGCATACCCTTGACATGTGTAGAGGAAAGCCAGAGGCATCATTTGTAGTAGACCCTTTTGGAGCAAAGCTTGAAGTTGTCTTCGCAAGCAAACTTTGATATGTAGTAGACATTTGGTGTTTGTTCTTGAGTAGATCTTAGAAGTCTTGAAGCAACCCTCTAATGAAGTTGTGGAGTAGAGTTTTGAAGCAAACCTTGAAGAACTTGTAAGGCAAATAAAAGGAAGAGTAATGACACTTGTCTTAATGATATGTTGTATGCATTTTATTGTTTAACTATCTACAAATTGCATATGACAAAGGGGTAGAATTGAAGTTGTTTGAATATTGTTGTAATTGAGCAATTGTCCCTGGTACATGAGCCAAAAATGATTTTTTTTTTCCCTTTTATTCTCTAGGATGGTAGGGTGGTGCTAGGGAAGGAAGTTGTAGCTTCCTTAAGGAGGTTGTCGCCTCCTTCCAGTGGATGCTAGTAAACCCGATACTGTAGCTCTTCCAGTAGTGGTTGGTAAATATTTTTGGGGTTGTAGCCCTTTCTGTTGTAGCTGTAATAAGAAGTTGTACCTCCCTTGTGATTTATATATATATATATATATATATATATATTATATATTAAAATATATATATTAAATTATATATATATATATATATATATAAATATATATATATATAAATTATAATATACATATATATTATGTTCCTTTGATGTGATGTTATTGGTTAATGCTTTTGATACTAAATTTAAAGGAAAGTGAAACACTAATTTAACCCCCGCTTATTTCCAACACACCTTTCCCTATTCCCCAACGATGATCCAGATTTAAACAGGAACATAACAAATTACATATATAACCATAAATACAGAGATACAACAGAAATAACCCTTCTTTTCATTAATAGAAAAATACTGAAGTATGGTTACAAACATAATGGAAATAAGACTAGCTCGGGCGATGGCAGCTTATCTTTGAGAAGAGATGTGGTGGCTACATGCCTCTGAACTGAGTTATGTTGAGGCTCAAAGGCCTATTTATTGTTGAGAAACAATGGAAAACCTTAAACATCCAAAAACCTAACCATAGGAGATGAAGCACCAAAACTGTGGGACCCATTCGGGTAAATTGGTACATCAACTTCTCAGGGTTGTAACTTTGGCATACGATCTCCGTTTGGCTATAATAATACCTCGTTTCGAAGATTTCAAAGAGAAGGCTGAAAATGAATTATGAAGCTAGTTTGGGGTTCTCCAATTCCCCTAAAAACGTGGTTTAGGGCCTCAAAACGACTCTAAAAGTCCAGGACCCAAAAAATTGCCAAAAATAGTAAACTGTGCTACAATTGAGGAAACGAAAAACTGAAAGAGACAGTGTTGGGGTCCAAGTGGAAGAGGCCGGTGGCCACCAGTATCCACTTGGATCAAACGATGCCTTATCTCTTAGAATAAAGGAATGAGTGCTGTTCCTCCTAGAAATTAGGAATTTACCCAAGATAAAAGTGGAATTTACCACTGGTGGTTTATGATTTTAGAAGCCCATAGTATTTCCCATGGTATTACATGTAGGATAGAGATAATTATGTACATAAGTAATTACTGTATTAATAAAATTCATTGTCGTAATTAATCTTGTGGTTTATATCAATTAACTATTTGTATTTTTGACCCCTTAGAATTTTCCTTATTTAGACTCTCCTTTGACATCAATGAAAATATTACTATCATATATATTCTTTGACATCAATTACAATATGCTCAGTAAAATATAAACATCTAATGTAAAGATCTACACATACAATCATCAATCTATACTAAATCCTTATCAATCAGAAACTAGATTTATTGCTTCAATTTTGCAAATGTTATGAATTCAAATGTTACAATTTTTACATATAAACTTCATTTAACAAAAATGAAATGAAACCTTCAACCTCTCTTGAATAAGATAAACCCAACCATGAAAATGATATATTACTAAAATAAGAAAGCACAAGTTATCTATGTTATCGATAAGCGCTAAAAAAACATAAAACATAAAAATATCTTCTCCACGTGGATAAGAAACTTTATCAATTTGGAAGTTATTTTATGTACATTAATTGATATCTTAATAAATGAAATCTAAAAATCATGAGATAGTCACAAAGTATTGTTTTAATCCCAAATTAAAAATGAAATTGAACCTTCAACCTCTCTTGAATAAGATAAACCAAACCATGAAAATGATATATTACTAAAATGAGAAAGCACAATATATCTATGTTATTGATAAGCCCTAAAAAAACATAAAAATATCTTTTCAATGTGGATAAGAAGCTTGATCAATTTGGAAGTTATTTTAAGTGCATTAATTGATGTCTTAATAGATGAATACTTAAAAATCACGAGGAGATAGTCACAGACTCACAAAGTATTGTTTTTATCCCAAATTTTATCAATGCAAAAGAAAGAGAAACGTTATATGATTTGGATTTTTATTAAAAACATTAACTAAATATAAAGACAATTTTTACCGTACAATTATTATTATTAAAATTAAATTTAATATATAGATTTAATGTTCTTAATTTTTAACATAGATAATTTACATTTAAACCATTAATACTTTATTTCTAAAATTTTAACAAAATTTAAATAATATAAAATAATAAAAAAATAAATAACCAACAAAATATTTATTTTTTCCAAAAACATATCCATTCAAAGGGATCACAACCTGCCACATCTAACACATCTAACTTATTGGAAATTGAATTTAAATTACAAATCATAAAATTGATGTGATAAGGTTCTTCCAACTTTATGTTAACATTAATGAATCACTTTAATGTTAGGGTGTTAACACTACCTTATTTTTGCACTATAATAAATGCAAATTTTAATTACAAAGTCTTTTTTCCAAAATTTATTTGTATTAATTATCTATTTTGAATTTACATAAAATAATGTTGGTGAATTCCCACCGACCGACCAGAGGCTATTCAATGTTAAGGTTGAATAACGTATAGTTAACGTCCACTAACGGCTAAACACACCACGTCCGGCTGTTGACAAAACCAGTCAAAGTTTACCATCAATTGACGGGATTTCATTTTCCAAATCCCACCCATTCACAATACAAATATTTATCCACGTCACTTCTCGGCACCGTTCAGCAGCCTGTCGCCATGCATAATCGCCTCTCCATACGTGTCTTGGGTAGACGCGGTGAGACAAAACACGTGGCCGATAATTCTCATAGGCCAGCAAATTGATTATTCTGATGAAGTGGAAGAAAACCATTGGACCAAAAGGAGAATTAGCGGCGCCGGCAGAACAGCTGTCTGTCTAAGAAGCCGCTGCTGCGCACACACCGGCAGGGTGCATTTGTACTGTCTGGGTGACGTCAAATGGGTTACCGAATAAATCTTCGCCACGTCCTAAAATACACGTGGACAACCCCACCGCAGCGTGTTAACAGTACCGCAATAAATTTCTTTTGACCGTAAAAAAAACTACCGTTGAAAATACGAGAACATAGGAAAGCGAACGGAACCCCATCGGTCGGGTCCGATAATGACACGTGGCATTCCCTTGAAATCGACGGCGCGACGATAACTTCTAGATTGTTCCCGACGAGCCCGACGCGTCAGAGATCGTCGGCGGTATCAGAAGGCGTTAGGAAACTCGATGCTGATTTTCTGATAATGTGGTGAAAATGGTGAAGTAGACCCCGAGGTACGCTGCAAATAATTATTAATAGCGGAGAACTGAAGTGAAGGGTTTCTTGGCTTGAGGAAGGGGAAAGCAAAGAAGAGAAATCTTTCCAAGAAATGGTCCGTGGCCTTCGGAGCGATCGCGTTAACTGCACATTACATCTGGTCGCGGCCGTTGGACAGTATTTCGACGGCCCAGAATCATTCTCACTCAGCCCACCGGTCCAAGGTTCGAATCAAACTGCGAGGTATTTATCCAGAATAGATAGCTTCTGAATGAAGATAAATATCATATTGTACAATGTCTTCTATTTTTTATTGTCTGCGGAGTTGGGTGTATGATCCGCACTGCCGTCAATGAGCTCTGATGTCTTCCGAATTTGTTCTTTGCGGTCTTATGACTCGAAACTTTTTTTTCCGCAGAATGATTTTCCTGGATCTGTTAGAAACTTAACGCGGAGTTTATGTGAAGCATTTTTCAAATCCAAGCTGTAATTTCTGAGAAAAAGACGTATGCATTGGGATTCGGTGACGGAGATCTCCGTGGGGTTTTACGCAGAGGTAGTCGTCGCTGATGGAGTGGCCTCTGTGATATTTAGTGTTGCGAACTCTATTTTAGCGATTTCTGCCATTAGATATGCTTTCAGTTCAGATTTGTGATTAGGGGTTAGGGTTTATGTCGTCAGGCTTTATATTTGTGTTTACGGATATTTCTTTCTGTATTCAGCGGTGCTCTGTTGATGAGAAGCCGTGTGGTGCGGACTTACGTTGGATCGAGCATTCGAGGGTAAGTTGTGTTGTGCAAATTATATTAAACAATGTGCGACTTTCTTGTTTCGGATTTGTGATATATTTAATGGAATTTAGCCTGGTTCACTTGAATCAGTTTTTAGTAATAGCGCATCAAGTAAGTTACCTTCAATACTGGGAAATACGGAAAGGTTTAATGGAGTCAGTAATGAGAGTCAGTAATACCTTCAGCTAGATTACAATTTGTAGTAACATAGGCATTGAAATGGGGCTTAGCACTTTTAAATGTTCTTTCAAACAGCCTATAACGGTTAATAGATAAAAGCAGTCTTCGCCGCAGAGATCACATTGAGTTCCAGAGTATCCTTTAAAGTAGACCGACAGGTCGGTTAAGGAAGAAAACAAATATATAGCATAGTCATATCATCCAGCAATGCCTACTTTATGCTAATCAACTGATACTTCCAGACTCTCGATGTGCCGTTCCACGAAGGATCTTGAGCTTAGTTCACAGTTAGGAGATCACGGACCATACTGCTGCACATTAAAATACACTACTCCTCAGAGATCAGGATAAGTGCAAGAGTATTTATTGAAGATAGTTTAGTCACATCTACCTGGATTACTAGCTCCAGTGTAATAACCTCATATTGTCAGACTACTTTGAACGGTCAATGCCTCAAAAGATCTTGTGATCAGACTGCATTTAGGATATTGTTCAGGCAACGTACGCTTTGTGGCACAAAAGATCTTGTGATCAGACTGCATTTAGGAGATTGTTCAGGCAACGTACGCTTTGTTCCATCAGAAATCCAGATGAACCTTATTATCAAATGCTTCTCAAACAATATGAACCTTGTCATCAAATGCCTCAGACTGCATTTAGGAGTTGTTCAGGCAACGTACACTTTGTTCCATCAGAAATACAGATGAACCTTATCATCAAATGCTTCTCAAACAACATGAACCTTATCATCAAATGCCTCTTAGTCTCAAGTGCGAGGAAGGTAAACATTTACGGTTTACTGCCTCCACTGCCGCCTCCAGTCTAATAAACCTTATACTGTCAGACTTTGGACGGTCAATGCCACAAAAGATCTTGTGAGCAGACTAGGAGATTGGTCAAGCAACATAGGCGTCAGTAGTCTCTATTAGATACCAGCATAATTCTTATCACCAAGTTTTGCTACCCTCAAATGCTAGGAAGGTAGCTGATTGATGGGGAACACATGCAAACAGATACACTCTTTAGTCTCTATTAGATACCAGCATAAACCTTATCACTTTCTTGCTACCCTCAAATGCTAGGAAGGTAGCTGATTGATGGGAACACATGCAAACAGATACACTGTTTAGTCACATCTCCCTGCATTCCCGGCTTTAGTCTAATAATCTTAACACTGTGAGACTTAGGACAGGCAATGCCATTAAAGATCTTTTGCTCAGACCACATTTAGGAGATTAGTCAAGCATCGTAGGCCTTGAAAGCCTTGACCATAAATCAGCATGAACCTTATTGCTAATGTCTTCTTCTCTTCAAATGCCAGGAAGTAGTTCTAAGTTGATTGATATGTTAGATTTTGAATATCAGCCCTGATCTATTTTATCTCAGCAATTAATGCGAAGCCCAGAAAATATTTCTTTCTTGCAAATTCTGAAATTGCTGTAAAATAAATACATTGTTATTCTAATCTAGTAAATTAATTTGCAGTGGAATAAAAATGAGAAATCCATGACATGCAACAGCAGAAAAAATTACCCACAACACTTTTCCTTCACTTTTACTAAAAGTGGAAAAAATAGTGGTTAAGTGTTAGATTTAGGGCACTAGACTTGGTGCACACATACACCAGATCAGGTAACAACTTCCTATTACCTTTATACAGCTAATGAATGGAAGTACACTGATGTGTCTGATCATAATCGAATTTAGCATGGTGAAACTTATAAAACCAGCAATTAAATCATGCACAGTCAACACAAAATTTCAGCTCCAAAACACAATTTTTATTTGTTCTTCAACAAGAATCTAGGGCTCCCATACCACTGAAAATGGCCCTTCTATGATGCTCAGTAAAATGCAAATACAAGGAAAAGCTTCCACAAAAAAACCCTTGGCCTTACTGCTGAAGCCCTCCTTGGCCTCCAAGCCACAACCTTTCTCATTGTAATTGACACAATCTGCTCATTGTTGGTTGCCTTCGTAACTTAATCCAATCACTGGAAGTCAAGGGAAATCCTTGACAGCCCAAACACTGCTATAACATGGCCCTTCTCTGTTATCCAAACTGTTAAAATTGGCAACTAGGGCCAAACTCCATGTGGGTCATCTTATTAATGGCAGCTGATATTTTTTTTTGGATCCCTCTCATCGAGAGGTGTAGGATTGATCTGAAGATCATTCGATTCTGATAAGTATTCATGGAGATATGAATTTATTAGTGTTATGGGACAATTCGTCAAGGTCGGCCAACAACCAAATAAACCTTACTTGTGCTCAACGTTTTACTATATATAGAGGTGGCCTTCAAGTCATTTCTACACACACTTGGGATCTCTTCCTCTCTACTTGTCTTTGGGTTTTAGTAGGAGAAGAGACCCTAAGGGATAACGCTGCCCTAATGGAAAAAGGCTCTACATTGCCCTAATGAAGAAGCCCTAACGCAGTTAATCAAAGAAGGCTCTACGCAATCAAAGGGAGACCCTCACCGCTGTCATGAAAGAGATTGAAGTATGCTCCTTTGTTGTCCTATAAGGGTTTACTATATGCTCTAAACTGCTATGCGTTCAAGCCCTAGCCCTAGCGGCAGGGATAAAGGGAGATCTCTATTTTGAGGCCACAACATGGGAGGCTAGGGAAACATGGGTTGGAGGACTATTTCATGGGTTGAACAAAGTCCGAAGTCTGTTGTAGGAAGCCGTGATGCTTGTTGTGCTAGGCCGAGGCCTTGGGCGCTGAACGCTAGCTTGTTTAAAGGCTAATTGATGGTTTGTATCATTTTTGGAGGGTGCCGTGAGCAACAATAGTGTTGTGTGGTAGGCCACATGACATACCACTACAACAAACCTAGCGTGCAAAGATTTGAGGGCCGTCTTGAGCCCTTACCTTTAGCGTGGAGGACGGGTCTCCTTGCCTAGCCTGCAGTTTTTGAAGGGTTGTTCGAGGACTGATGAGAGGAACCTAGGGCTGCAGCAGTATGCCGAAGTGCCCTAAACGGAATAATTGAGAACAACAAAGTGTCAAGCAGATTTGAAGCAGTGTTAGAGGTGCATTGGCTGTAGCAGTATGCCGAAGTGACCTAAACGGAAAAATCGAGAACAACAAAGTGTCAAGCAGATTTGAAGCAGTGTTAGAGGTGCATTGGGTCAAGGATATTGACCAGATTTATTCAGAATTGGAACAGCCTGTGGGAGCCACATGTTGGGTCAACATGGAGTGATGAATACCCTAAAGGAGTGCAGCCTGATGTGGTGAATTCTGTGACATAGACAACATAGTATATGATAGCTGTATACATAGTACAACAAAGTGCTATCAACATACAATGAGCAACATAATGTAAAAAGGGTGCAGCGTGGTATGATGCATAGTACAACTCTATGTATGATGCAGCTACATGGTTGGATGCTACATGTCTTCATGCAATAGTTAAATACAACAAGCTTATACATGGGACAACTGCAATGACACTAGGACAACTACAAGTGGGACAACTGCAAGCTTGGTGACACATGGGACACTACAACATGGGACAACTGCAAGCATGAAGAATCATGGACAACAACAACATGGTAAAGCATGGACAATAGCAAGTACAGTGCAACAAGTACATTGGGACAACAGTAAGCATGGTGCAGCAGTGGTACTATGTACAACAATGCTAAACACTGGGACAACAACATGAGGTCCAACATTGTGCAGCATAGTGCAGCATGGTGAGGTGCAACATGATGACGAGATGCAACACTACGATAGGTGAAGGAATCACCTTGGAGAATTAGTTGAAGCAGCATGTCTTCAACTGATCTCATGTATCATCATCCTAGGAGATGATCTATGCTCTTATCTAGATAAGTCAAAGTGTCGACTTCTTTTGTAAATGTACTATCTCTCTCTCTCTGTGCTGAACTATTGAAGATCATATAAGAAGAATTGATGAAGGGTTTCCCCACATTGGGGTTTGTCCCTGGCTAGCGCCACATCTTGTGGCCTCTTGTCTTGGCTTGTCTTCTGCAATTTATATTTATGTTCTATCTGTAGTTTACTTTAATGCTGATGTGATTGCTAATCTGGAAACGATATTGAGCTAATTGTGAAAATTGAAATAAATTGCTCTAGCATAGAACATACCTAAATTTAACATTGGTATCAGAGCTAAGGTGAAGACAATGCCCAAGTAAGAGTGAAAGAGCAATCACCGAAGACAGTTGGGAAAGGATAAAAAGGATCAATGGATTCCTCACCCCTCTTCAAATTCACCAAGGGTGAAGTCAAATCAAAGTATATTATGGCGCAACGGAGGCTTCTGATGGCCTACCTACAGATCACTTCAATGAGAAGTCCGGATCTCAGGGTGAAAGGAAAGGCAGATGCCTTGCTTACAATAAGTTTGGCCATTATGCGAAGGAGTGTCCAAATGTCTGGTACACATCTCTTGATGAAGATAACAATCATTCTAGGGACATCTTCAATGATTAGAGGAATGATAGGAAATGCAGGTCATCAAGGAAATGACTGACTCTTCAGAGAAAGCAAGGAACCCCAGGTATGAAGAATCAAATGTTGTTTCTGATAAGATAAAGAAGTGTTATCTTGTATTGGCCCTCTCCTTCAGATTCTTTGGGAATCTGGCTTATTGATTGTAGCGCTTTGGCACTCCATCAGATAGAAGGGTGCTCTCTCTAATTTGATAGAGATGGAAACAATTGTGGGATTATACTTGGAGCTGATGCCACCTATCTTGGAAAGGGTGTAGGAAATGTTACCCCTCAATTGAATGAGGGTAACTCTATTCATCTACAAAATCTCTTTTATGTACCTGATCACAAGAAGAACCTGGTGTCCATTTTGGCAATGGAAGTCAAAGGTTACAAGGAAGCATTCATCGATGGAAAGGTATGTGTTTGAAAATAGAATTTTCAAAAGATGCTTTTTCTTATTGGTTCAGGGCTGGCAATTTGTATCAAGTTGCAGGATGGTCCATTGGGGATCATGTCAATTGACATATCTCATCAATAACGCCGAAGGTCTACTTATGGGGCCCTACCCGATGTGAGTTAGATGGTGACAGGGATGCTTGAATTCAAGAAGAGCATGAAGGTACATGTCTAAGATGTATCGAAGGAAAATCTTACAAGGGGACCATTCCCCTCATGTCGCAGGTCCACAGGTTTGGAACAACATGAGGAGTTTGAGATTCATGATCGGGAATCTCATGTATAAAGGTGGAAGAAAGCCCTATATGGCTTGAAGCAAATCACTCCGGGTTTGATATGAGAGGATTGACAGTTGTCAGATGAAGCTGAGATGCACTAAGAGTGAAGCCGATCCAAACCGTTGTTGGAAGGTTGTGGATGATAGACCTCTCATACCAACACCTTTTAAGAACGATCTATTTTTGATAGGTGTTGACCCTCTCACTTGTAGAAGTAAGAGGGAGTTGGATTTCGGATGTGGAATGGTAAACTACAAGCCTGTGATTACCTCGAGGATCTTAACTTTCAGAAGTTATATGGTGATGATGCTAGACCAGATTTGGGAAATGCCTCTGAGTTTCATAAACTCATTTGCATTGATGTTCTTGGTGAACTTCCATCCAGACATATGTTTTGCAGTTAGCATGGTGAGCTCATATTTGGTTGAGCCTCACTGGATTGGAGCCAAGAATCTTTTGAGATATCTTCTGGGCACAGTATCTCATGGATTGAGATACACTGCCAAAAATATGAAGTTGCATGATTATTCGAATGCTGACTGGGCAGGCAGTGTGGAGGATCACTAGAGCACTTCTCAGTGTTGGTTCTCTTTGGATTTTGCTTCGATATCATGGATGAGTAGGAAGCGGAAGTCAATTGCTATAAGCATCGCCGAGACCGAATACATAGCTACGAGTATGATCTCGTGTGAAGTTGCATGGTTGTGGAAGCTCTTCAGTGAGCTATTTGTACATATGATGAATACCATTGTGATTCTCTGTGACAACCAGGGGGGAATTCGATTGCTGAGGAATCCCGCATTCGATAATTGCTCTAGTAGACAGAGATCATATACTACCTTATTTAGGATATGGTAAGTCGATGAGCGAGGAGGCTCCATTGCATTGAGACTGATGTATAGGTCGTAGACATTTTGTCAAAGCCCCGGGGAAAGGTCAAACCCGTGACTTTCTCGAATGACTTGGAGTCGTTGAGAGACCTTCTTAAAAGGGTCTTGCATGTTGCATGCATTGAGCTCTGGGAGCTCTGGGGGCTTGGGGTACTTACTGGAACAACACATGACCATAGGGCAACTCACCCTCCCCTAATGGTGCACTTTGTACAGGGTAAATGGCTCAACTTTCACCTGTGATACCCCGTGGCGACTTTGGGACAAGATGATTGGTTCTCCTTTGGGACAGGATGATTAGTTCTCCTGTTGAGGCATCCTACCCATGTAGTCTGGGACTCATGGGAAGTACCTCTCATCTGATCAATGAGCAGGGAAATGGGGTTAGGGACCATAATAGTACTATCGATGGACGCAGTGTTGTATCTACCGAACTCCCTATGCTAGGATGACCTCCATTGATCTGGGATCAATGAAACTGATCTAGGATCAGTATGAGTGGTTTGAGGCACTCTCTTGTGATATTGGTTTGGGATCAATAAAATTGACTTCGGGTCAGTAAGAGTTATATGACACAATCTCTTCAAATGAAACTGACTTCAGGTTAGTAGAGAATGGTATGAGACATTCTTGATCAATTCTTCTTTTTCATGGTTCAACAGAGCAGAGCAGAGTAGAGCTCAATAGAGCAGAGCAGTGCAGGGCACCAATGGCAAAGATAGTACAGTTGGACATGTCGATCGACGGATGGAGTTCTCCCTAGTTGAGAGGGTGTGTTAAAATTGGCAACTAGGGCCAAACTCCATGTGGGTCATCTTATTAATGGAAGCTGATATTTTTCTTGGATCCCTCTCATCGATAGGTGTAGGATTGATCTAAAGATCATCTGATTCCGATAAGTTGTCATGGAGATATGAATTTATTAGTGTTATGGGACACTAATAAATAGACCCCACTTGTGCTCAATGTTTTAGTATAAATAGAGGTGGCCTTCAAGTCATTTCTACACACACTTGGGATCTCTTTCTCTCTACTTGTCTTTGGGTTTTAGTAGGAGAAGAGATCCTAAGGGATTATGCTGCCCTAATGGAGAAAGGCTCTACGCTACCCTAATGAAGAAGCCCTAACACAGTTAATCAAAGAAGGCTCTACGCAGTCAAAGGGAAAACCCTTACTGTTGTCATGAAGGAGATTGAAGTAGGCTCCCTCGCTGTCCTATAAGGGTTTACTATATGCCCTAAATTGCTATGTGTTCAAGCCCTAGCCCTAGCCGCATGTATAAAGGGAGATCTTTGTTTTGAGGCCACAACATGGGAGGCTAGGGCAACAAGGGTTGGAGGATTGTTTCATGGGTGGAACAAAGTCCAAAGTCTGTCGTAGGAAGTTGTGATGCTTGTTGTGCTAGGCCGAGGCCTTGGGAGCTGAACGCTAGCTTGTTTAAAGGCTGACAGATGGTTTGTATCATTGTTGGAGGGTGTTGTGAGCAGCAGTAGTGTTGTGTGGTAGGCGGCAGGCTACATGCCATACCACTACAACAAACCTAGTGTGGGCCGATTTGAGGGCTATCTTGAGCCCTTACCTTAAGCATGGAGGAGGAGAATCTCTCCTTGCCTAGTTTGCAATTTTTGAAGGGCTGTTCGAGGACTGTTGAGAGGAACTTAGGGTTGCAACAGTATGCCCAAGTGCCTCAAACAGAATAGTCAAGAACAACAAAGTGTCAACCAGATTTGAAGAAGTGTTAGAGGTGCATTGGGTCAAGTATATTGACCAGATTTGGATCAGACTTGGAACAACTTGTGGGAGCCACATGTTGGGTCAACATGGGGTGATGAATACCCCAAAGGAGTGCAACTTGATGTGATGAATGCTGTGACATAGACATCATAGTATATGACAGTTGTATACATAGTACAACATAGTGCTATCAACATACAATGAGTAGCATAATGTAAAAATGGTGCAGCATGGAATGATGCATAGAACAACTCTATGTATGATGCAGCTACATGGTTGGATTCTACATGTCTTCATGCAGTAGTTAAATACAACAAGCTTATACATGGGACAACTGCAATGACACTAGAACAACTACAACTGGGACAACTGTAAGCTTGGTGACACATGGGACAACTGCAAACATGAAGAATCATGGACGCAACAACATGGTAAAGCATGGACAACAAGAAGTACAGTGCAACAAGTACATTGGGACAACAATAAGCATGGTGGAACAGTACACTATGTACAACAGTGCTAAACACTAGGACACCAACAGCATGAGGTCCAACATTGTGATGATGGGTGCAACATGGTGCAACACAGTGAGGTGCAACATGATGACGAGATGCAACACTATGATAGGTGAAGGAGTCACCTTGGTGAATCAGTTGAAGCAACATGCCTTAAACTGATCTCATGTATTATCATCCTAGGAGATGATCTTATGCTCTTATCTAGATAAGTCAAAGTGTTGACTTTTGTTGTAAATGTACTAGCTCTCTCTCTCTCTCTCTCTCTGCTGAACTATTGAAGATCATATAAGAAGAATTGATGAAGGGTTTCCCCACATTGGGGTTTGTCCCTGGCTAGTGCCACATCTTGTGTCCTCTTATCTTGGCTTGTCTTCTGCGATTTATATTTATGTTCTATCTGGCAATTTACTTTAATGCTAATGTGATTGTTAATTTGGAAAAGATATTGAGCTAATTGTGAAAATCGAAATAAATTGCTCTAACATAGAACATACCTAAATTTAGCACAAGTAGAGGCAAACTTAGCCCTTCTCTGCCTTCTTTTAGTTTACTTGGCCTCTCCCTTTTTGTTTCCACAACTACAACATTCTTAATAGCCTTACTTGGCTTGCCTAAGGCCTATTCGGTGTTCTCAAAACAACCCTTGCTTGGCCTTTTTAGACAACTCCCCTTGCTGCTCCATTGCTCCAGAAGACGCCTCTTTTGTTCTTTTTTGCCACCTTCCACAGGCTTGCTTGACCCTCCACAGGTTTGAGGCCTACTCGACCTTCTCCTCAAGATGCTCTCTTGCCAACAATAAGAATAAATCACTCACCTTGTACTCATACTTTTTCAAATGTTGCAATACCATGGGTCATCGTAATACAATGTGTCATCAGAATACCATGGTCTATGTGTGCATAGCCCCATCACTTAGCCCATTGGCCCTACACGTGAGAATACTATTGATGCTATCCAAAACATCAACACTCCCTCTTAGTGAGGGATGCATTCTCACAACACCACGTTTGGAAGTGGCTCTACCTTCAGACTTGTAACACTTCTCCACCCTTGATCTGCTACCATAACTGTTGCATATGAGTCTATGACTCATAAGTTGTTCCCATTGTATGACAAGGACCCTTTTTCAAAGATATCTTGCTCTTAGAAGCTTCTCACTCTTGACCAACCTGCATGGCCATTTTGTACCATGTCACAATCTTGAAAGACCACTCTCTTCCACCTACATGGCCATCTCGTAATGTGACTTCTTGAAACCAAATGTGTCTTCCTTTGAGCTACTGACTCGCTTTGAATCTTGACTTCCCTCCCTTTGACTCCAATCACATGCCTTCTTGGCTATCAAGGTCACTACTTGACCTTCACTCCTAACTTTCTCACTTCCATCTCCAATCGCTATCTCAACCCTTTGACCATATTGATCCTGCCTTTTTTGCCCATCTCTTATCATAGGAACAAATTTGGCCCGCCCTTAACCCTGCTACAACTGTACAGAACTCCTCGTGTGAACGATCTGCTCCATGTCTCATTAGGCCAACTAATCTTGGCCATCATGGCCCATACACACAGTTTACTATACTTAGCCAACTCTATGGGCGTGGTTCTTCAAAACACTGTTGTTACTTGCAATAGTTCTTACAACTCCCTCTTAGAGCTGTCACTTGTTCAAATCTCATATCCAACTACCTTTTTTAGAGACCATGCTTTGATACCATGTTTAAATTGTGTGCACTAGATTTAGTGCACACACACCCCATATTTATTATTTGGTAGCAACTTTGTATTAACTTTACACAACTAGTGAACTGAAATACACTGATGTGTCTAACTAGAAACAAATTAGCACAATGAAACTTATAAAACCAACAATTAGATCATATATAGTAAACACAAAATTTAGCTCCCAAACCCAATTCTTATTAGTCCTTCAACAAGATCCTACGACTCCCATATTGGGGAAATGTCCCTTTAACAATGCTTAGTAAAATGCCAAATACAAGGGGAAACTTAAACAAAAAAATCCTTGTCATTACTACTGAAACCCTTCTTTCTCTTTGTGCCATAGTTTGCTCACTATTGGCTGCTCCCGAAGTTGTCCAATCAAATGGAAGTCAATGGCAAACTCAACCCTCCATTTGTCCAAACATTGCTGCAAAACAAGGGTAAACTCAACCCTTCACTACTGTCCAAACATTGTTGTAACTCACCACTTCTCTATTGTCCAAACGAGGGCAAACTTAGCCCTTCTCTGCTATCCAAACGGGGGAAAACTCAGCGCTTCGCTGCTGCCCAAACAAGCAGACTTAGCCCTTCTCTGCTGTCCAAGTAGGGGAAAACTTAGCCCTTCATTGTTGTCTAAACAGGGGAAAACTTCCCTTTCTCTAGCTCAACACTTTGAATTCCTCTCTCCACCCTCAGTCAAGGCAAACTTAGCCCTTCTCTGCTGTCCAAATAGGGGAAAACTTAGCCCTTCATTGTTGTTTAAACAGGGGAAAACTTCCCTTTCTCTAGCTCAACACTTTCAATTCCTCTCTCCACCCTCAATCAAGTTGAGCCAACCTCTTGGGAAAATCTCTTGCTCAAGCACTCAACCAATTAATTGTCTTTTACCTCATCATTAGGTCAAATCCTTAACCTTAATTTTTTAAGTTTCAATGACTAGGATTAAATCTTAAAATCACTTGATATTGATGATTGAGCTTATATCTTCTAAGTCACTTAAATAAGGTAAGTTATCATTAGACTCGGGTCTAATAGTTCTCAATAATTAATTATTGAATTTTTCCCAAGTTAAAATTAAGAAAAAAATTCTTCTACACATCGCATGTAAGCACCTAAAGAGGCAAATCAAAGTCTTCTTCATGCTTAAAACACAAAGCTAGAAGAAGACCTTTTGCAACTACAAAATCAACACTCCCTCCTATCCAAGAAGGGATTTTACACCACTTCCATCTTATCCCTATTAAACATGAACTTCCCCTTCACTATAGGGTTGGTGAGAATATTTGCAACGTGCTCCCTTGTAGGTATGTATTGCAATCTCATAACACCTCTCTAGACCATGTATTTGGTGAAGTGACACCTAATCTCTATGTGGTTGGACTTATCATGAAATGTTGGATTCTTTGAAAGTTTGATGTAGCTTTGGTTATCGAAGTATCTTGGTAGGTCCCCCATCTTGAGATCAAATATTCTTGTGAGCATCTTGTGAAGCCAGATGACCTCACAACTCGCCAGACTCATTGCCATGTACTTCACCTTTGCTGCGCTAAGTGTTATTGAATGTTGCTTCATGCTGAACCATGAGTTCATTGTTGACCTGATGCTAAAACAACACCTTGAAGTAGATGTCTTGTCTACTACACATTCTGCCCCATCAAAATCTGTATAACCCCTGCAGTTGTACTCCAACTTTGACATACCTTAGTTTAAAATCCACAGTACTACAAAGGTGTACCTCAACACATGCTTTGTTGCCACCCAATGAATTCGCCTAGACTCCACCATGAACTGGTTGATTTTGTTCACTCCGAAGCATAAATATTTCTTGTATTGACTAGATACATCATTGACCCAATAAAAGTTGCATGTATAAAGTGGGATCCACCAACTCACTTTTGAAGGCATCAATCTTCTTCAAGTTGGTGATTATGGGTGTAGACTTGGGCCTAAAATCCTCCATTTTGAATTTGGTTAGGAATCTCAACTCCATACTTTCCCTACCCAAGGAAAATCTCTCTTGGTTGTTGCCACACCACCAATCCCAAAAATAGTGCATGAGCCCAATATCCTTCATCTCAAACTCCAAAGCAAGGTCCTCCTAGAACATCCCAATGAGACACTTAGATCCTATCAAGAAGAAATCGCCAGCATAGAGGATCAAGATGAGCTGTTCATCCTCAATAAGTACATAGTGTAGTTTGAGTCTGCCTCAATCTTGGTGAGACGCACTCCAAGAAGGTACTCATGGATCATGGAGTACCATGCACATGGGGCTTGCTCGAGTCCATAAAGGGATTCCTGGTGCTATTCAACATGCACCTCTTCCGAGGAAGGAAATCTTCACATCCATCTGATGTACCCTCCACCCCATATCCGAAGCAATAGATATGATTTCCTTGATAGATGCATATCTGGCAATAGTTGCAAAAGCCTCCTTGTAGTCCACACTCCTCTCACCATGAACCTCACCTTTTATACTTGTTGATGTTGACATCTGTTGCATTCTTAATCTTATAGATCCATCGAGAAGTAATGTCCCACACATTGCTCCTCATGATGGAATTGTACTTCACTATGACATCCCTTCAGACCTATTCATTTGCTACCTCCTCAAAAATAGAAGGCTTAGAATCACTGATGCTACTCATCAAGGCCACGAAGCTGGAAAATCTAGCTCGTTGTCCACTCTGCCTAAACATCTTGCTAGGAGCCTCCATATGCTCCTCTGCATCTCTCGAGAGTCTGCTCAACCCATCTCGACCTTGTCTTGGTAGAGTTAGAAGGAGCATCTCGCTCCTACTCTTGAACAAAAGGGGTTGTCTCCCTGTTGTTGGTGTTGTTGGTCCTTTGTCAACCTTTGAAGCCTCTCACTCCTGCTCCTCTACCACCATTGGCTCAGTATCATACTATTATGCGACCTCTTAAAAGTCCTACCCTCCCTGAATTTGACATCCTTGTTGATGATGAGTCTCCTGTGTGCTGGAATGTAGACCTTGTAGACATCTGAGACCTCAGTGTAGCCCACAAGGATCCCTATCTCAAAGGAGGGCTCTAGCTTAGTCCTCTTCCTTGATGGAATATGGACCTAAACTAGACTACCAAATATTCGAAAGTGGCTCACCTTTGGTCCATAGTTTTAAAACTCCGACTTCGACTCCGACTCGGCTAGTTTTAAAACTCCGACTTCGACTCCGACTCGGCCGAGCAATGACTTTGACTCTGACTCCGAAACGGTAATGACTCGGCCGACTCGTTTTCAATGACTCGGTCGTTGTAAAAAATACATTAAATATTTAGTTTTTTTATAAAAAAACATAATTTTGAAGATTTTAAACATAATTTTAAAGATTTTCATTCATGTTTCCAAACACAGCATTATAATATAGATGGAAGACAACATATGATCCAAGTAGGCTCATGAACCAATCCATTATATCAAAATGGTACCCAATGGCAATACATAGTCAACTGTCATACATGATCAAAGACTCAAAACAAAAAACACATAACCAAGAAGGCTAGAAATGGCCTCTACAAGACTACAAGTCTACAACAAAAGTACTACTGGCTAGTAGCTACTGCCAGAGGAGCCAAGATCATGTCGATCAATCTCTAGATCATCATCATCATCAAAGTCAGAGCCCCCTGCCCATGGCTCCTCCTCATCATCATCATCTCCAACTGCAACTGTAGAAGTGGTACCACTAGCAGGCTGTGCAACTGCAGTAGATGCACGCTGAGATAGAGTAGCTATGCGGCTGCGCTTCTGTCGTGGCTCAGGTTGAGCAGAGGAAGCACCTACAACTGGAGTCTTTGCTGGCTGTGAGACTGAGGCTGGTGGATCTGCATTCAACTGAACAGGTTGAAGTTGAAGAGCATGTTCAACTTCA
Organism: Pinus taeda; assembly: GCA_000404065.3. Lineage (NCBI taxonomy): Eukaryota > Viridiplantae > Streptophyta > Pinopsida > Pinales > Pinaceae > Pinus > Pinus taeda. The sequence continues at coordinate 112,268 of APFE030637827.1, forward strand.
ACTGATGTCTCCAAATCTAAATCTAAATCAAGATCCTCATCAGGATCAAACTCTGCTGGACAACTCTCCACTACCCAATCTGACGTTGGATCAATGTCTTCCAACACAATGGGATCTGAATCAGGTCTTTTGTTCAGCGAATGGTTTCGTCTGAGTCGAAGGT